>NDXZ01017780.1:0-16029 GCA_003055125.1 Paykullia maculata
CACTGTTGCTTGTGATTTCAATGTTAACATTTAACTCTAGAAGGCCAATTTGTTTAGTTATTCGCCACGCCCAATTATAAAGCACAACTTGTTAAGAATCAGTGTTGAAGGGCATCTAAGTACCCTCTGCTTTTTTTTTGCTTTGCATCCTGATAAGCACCATTAGGATAATTGCACCATTTTCTTTTTGCTTAGTTCTCCGAACTTTGCAACGTTTCAAAAAATCGATTTTTTATCTAAGAAAAGGCTCATTAAGCAGAGCTCAACGAATTCTTTCGACGATCAATTTGTTTACCACTATTTTCCTTGGACGTAAATTTCAATGTCATGACGAAAATAAGTTATTTATTAAACAGATTTCATTATAATTAACCTTGTAATATTAGCAATGAACATACATACACACATATGTATATCTTTATTATTTATCTATTGCAAAAATGTAACATATTTATAATTGTTTTTTTTTTTTAAATTATACCAAAAGCATTGCATTCAAATTCAAGGTTATAGTTTTTTTTATAATTTAAGAAATCAGTATAATTTAACAAAAATAAAACATCTTAAAAAAACATTGTTTAATTAACATAATTATGCTTGTATTTAATATTTAAATTGTTTTCAGTCATCCAAAACAGATGATTAGTTTGTTTTGGTTGATTTTTGTTGTTGTTTACATTTCTGTAAAATTTACTTTCGTTGAACATTTTTGTTAAAACAACATGCAATTTTTTTTTAATAATTTTTCAATCAATCTTCTGGATGAAGAAAACAATATCTTTACATTTTTCACACACCCTACAACTGCAAGTGTGGAGTGTAACATTTACATATGTACTTTAAATGTATAAACAAATTTTTTTTTTATATAATAAATATTGAGTTGTGTTCTACAAGTTCTCGTATATGAGTATTAAAATGGCTAAAACAGTTATGTATGTAGATTAACGATCGTATTCAAAAAGACTCAAAACAAATGTTAAGCAAAAGACCTAAGTGTTGTAAAGGGTGTCCGCCGGCAAGGTGTTTAAAACAATCCATCAACCTCAATTCGACGCCGTGCTCAGGGGCTTGTCAATGGGGAGCGATATCGTGATATGATTGAAAACTTTTTAATGCCACAACTGCATGCTTTGGGCTTGATTAACATGTGGTATCAACAAGACGGTGCCACATCGCATACAGCCAGGATTACAATGGAAACAAACAAAGTAGTATACCTTGCCGGTAGACACCCTGTATATAAAACGTTTTTTACTTTAATAATATCCACATACTTTAAATGAAAAACAGGCAGCTGCAAAAAAAATAAAGAAGATGCAGCTAACTTAGGTTCGATACATACGGTCCCTTTGTAAAGAGAATGGAAAAAAGAGAAAAAGACAGACTAGAGATTAGATCAGAGACTATAAATGGAAGTTAGACTCAAAAGGTGGTATCAAAGCTCAAGTCGTCTAGCTAGCAATAGGCAGTCATTCAACCAACCGCAATACCTGATAAAGGATTTATCTCGGCTACGTCCAAACAAATGTCAAGTCTGCGTATCCCAAAATGAACTTCCCGGTCATCGTTTAGTGCAAGGCAGTAGCATAACAGGTGTTGTATGGTCTCCTCCCCCTGCGTGTTTGAGCAATTTTTGTATGTATGTATATTGTGTAAGTGTTTTTGAATGTAACCTAATTTTGTTTTAAGCAAAGGTTAAGGTTATTTAATATAAAAATATTCAAACATTATTTACGAATTTGAATACCCAAATGAAGAATATTTGTTTATCAATTAAATGGTTAAAGAGCATGACGGTTAATTAGTTAAAGTTCTGTTTTTGAATAAGATTATTTTACAAAGGTTTATTAAGTTAAATGTGTTTGTTAACTAATTTGTTCTTTAAACCTTAAATAAGATTTGTTTTTGAATGCGGCCGTAAGTATATAATCTAAACTAAGAAAATAAAAAGGAAAAATTTATATATTTTTTAAGTTTGATAGTTGTAGGGTATCAATTTTATATTCTTATACATTGTACATATTATGAATAATAGAGTTAATGTTGTTGCAAAATGTTTATGTAAAAACCTAGTACGTACATACATACATATTTGTTGTGTTGATAGTTTTTCCAGCGAAACACTTTTAAAATAATACAAAAAAAAATTAAGTAAAAATAGTACGAGTGTTTAGTAAACTGTTGCTAATCATTTTATGGTCAACGATTTTTTGTAACAAATTTTATATTTGGGTTGAGTGGTCACTATGACCGTCTTGTACGATGGTCTAAAACAAAAGAAAATAGCAAAGATGTAAAAAAGCTTTTGTTTTTTTAATTACGTTCCTATATTTAACAGAATGTTTTGCTCTGGTATTCGGTATACAAGATCAAAGTAATTTAATGGTGTGTTGATTAAAGGTAAAAAATATATCAGTCCTAACACACTTCGTGGTGGCTATAAGAATGCTGCAGAAAAAAAGGGCATGACAAAGAAATAATAAATGAATTTAATTAAAAGTTTGACTTTAAAGGTTATTGTTTCCATTGCATTGAAACAGTTTATATTTTTAAGCTTTTAATCAACTCATAGATAATAATATTAATAATAAAAAAAATATAAAATAAATAATTTTTATTTTTTAAGTAATATTTAACATTTGTTATAAACAAAAATAGTTCATTAAATTGTCGTGAATTATTACAGATTTGTTAAAAGCTACTTAAAATTATTTACTTTAACAAAAAAATTAACTTAAAGAAACAAGTGCAAAAGAAACCATGAAAATAACACTTCTTTTAAACTGCTTTAAAACATGTTTACTGGGATGTGAGTAACACATAAGTATAACATTTTTTTATAGGTCCTACATAAGAATAATAACAAGAAATAATAATTATTAAAGTAAATTTAAATGCTTAAAACTTACAAACTAACAAAAAGAAACTATCAAACTTTTTTTTGTTGCGTTAAATGTTTCGTTTGATAATTTTGCAAAAAAAGCATTTACTTGGAATTGATGTTAGGTTAGGTAAAAGAAGGAGAGGTGGAAAAACAAAGTTTCTTGCCTAATGCCCATTATGCAAACCCCTAGTATCGATAAATACAAAGTCCATGAAGAACTTTTCAATTCAATTCTTATAATTAGTCCCATAATTTCTTCCCGTTTTCACCCGTAGATATCGTTAAATTTGAATGCGTGCAATTTTGGGTATCAGGTACATATCAGGAATTGTTTGTAACAGATTTAATTAGTTTGATATAAATTTTGTTTTTGCTAATGTGTTATTTAGAATATCGTCTAAAGCATCCTTTATCTGCTCTGATGCATCTTTAGGGGAAGCGTAGCATTGTACAACTCTTTTGTCTTATAGACGTTCTGGGGATCAATAGATTTTCAGACACAACGGGTTATCGTCCTATCGCGTCCTAGCCTGACGGTGGAGCTGCCATCTTAACGCCATCCGGCTGGCCTGTTTTAACTAAGTTTTAGAATTTCTTCCTACTGATCTGAGACACTCTTCGGCCATTCAGGTTACTTAGTCGCCTTCTCACTCTAGCTAGCTTTTAAACGGGTGTTCAGAAGTCATTCCCGGGAAATACCTGGTATATACCGGAGATAGTGAGCTGCTTAGACTGTACAACAAAGTAATCATCATTGGCCACCCTCAAGCGAATGGCAATCAAGAACTTTTAACCTTGTCTTGCCTTGTCTTTTAACCGTGTCTAGCTATATTCTAATAATATAGGGCTTACAAGAGATATATACAGTTGTTTTGTTTTATACGTTTTCATAAACTTCTTCGCCCATTATATTATACAACAAAATCCCAAGAGAGGAAAAAGCATTACATTTGACAATTTAAAACCTACTTCACGCTAATTTGGCAGCTTATTTAGTGTAAGTCGCAGCAAATAGGGATAACGATTTAGCGACTTTTAAGCGTTGGCCAATTTTTTTAAGCTTCCAAATGATTTTTAAACTTGTTGAAATAAACACACTTGTTGTTGCAAAAATACACATTAATAAAGGGTATATAAAATTCAACACAGTCCAATGTAGCGCTCTTGTGTCTTTTTTTAAAAAGTTAAATAAATTGTCTACTTACAAATTAATTTAAAATTAAAGAGGTGGCAAATTAAATTTCAGTTATTTGCCAAAAGAAACTCTTTGCAATTTTGTTGTGAAATTCTTTTAAGAATTAAATTTTAGAAAATATATTTGTAGAAACAAGTTATAAGTTAATTACTTTGGTATAATAAGAAACTACTAAATGTTTGTATGATTGCATTTGTTTAAGGCAACCTTAATTAAAACTAAACATTAAATAATTTTAACTAAAAAAAAAAAGTGATAAGAAACAAGTAAGCGACATACTAATGTCTTTTAAAATTTGTATTTTGTTTAAAAATTACCAGAAAATTCATGAAAAATTAGTGTCTATGAATGGAACAATTAAAATAATGAATGTGTGTGCTTATGTTTGTCTCAAAAGGCATTTAATTTTTGAGTTGGACTGGATAATCAAGTAGTAATAATGTTTTCAGTTAGTATCTTTTTCAATATATGTACATACATAAATACATATTTACATCTATCTACGAGCACAGTATACTTATACATAAGTTGTTTAAGAATCAAATGTTAAGCATGCGCAATAACCATAACACTTGCACATACATATGAATGAATGCATGATAAACATCGTATACACATTTGGTTATTTGATTTGTACGAATTTATATCATTTGATTCTTTTGTTTAAATCACGTAGCTATGCGATACATATGTATGTATTAGTGTTTGTTGGTAGTAAATATTGCCAACAGACAAGTTGGCTGGTGTGTTGGTCACTGTTTGATAAAAAAAAGTCTTTCTGTTGTAATACCCAACCAACGAAACACACATGTTAAAGCGTTTGTTGTCGCTTTTTATGAGTGTTTTGACTTTAAGTTATGATTTTTTTCAAAGATTTTTTTCTGTTAACCGAAAATGTAGAGTATGTGAAATCAGTTTAATTACCGGAACATGTGCACACATACATACTTATGTACATATGTACATACATACATAAACAACTATATAAAAAATTTCTTGAATAATTAAGAAATTGGCACAATAAAAGATTTTCTTAAATATGTACAAACATATGTATGTATGTATGTATATTGAAATTTAAGTATTAAAATTAATATTAATTATTTTATAGTTGACAATCAAAATGAAAGATTAAGTTGAGTTTGTTTTAAGACTAAAAAGATTTTATTTATAATAGAGTATTGTTTTGCTGCCGTTCAATGTTAACGTTCAAAGAGAAACGACATTCACTTGACAAAAAACACAATTAGCAGATCAAATTTTTGCACAATTTTTTTTTAAGAAATGATAAATTTATTTTGTTTTTTTTTTATTGTATTTATTATTTTTGAATTTGAATCACATTTATCAAAGTTAAAGTTAAAATATAAAGTTTTACACCTGCCAAACAGACCAGGTTACACCACAACGGGCAATGTTAATTGGCTCAGCTTATTTGTGATTATATTTAAACAATAATTTTTAAAAATGTGCAAAAAGAAAAAATTACTCGTAAAATTAAAAGTTAACTGTTAGTTAATTAGTTTTAAACTTACCGCCAAGAACGATGTTAGACTTTTAAATGTGAATTTTACCAACTTTCGCTTCTATTTTAATGTCGTTATCATCTATAACATGTAAATTGTTTAATGTGTAAAAAATCAGCTGCCGATTTTTGCCTAAACACTTCATATTAAATCTTTACACTAAAAAGGACTACAAAAAATAAAAATAAATAATATATTTTTCATTTTTAGTAAATTTTTATTTTTATCAAAAGTGGCATAGATAATGATAAAGATGGCGACTTTAAAAATAAATTAAAGCAAGCAGCTCAAATGTTTAAGCAAATTGATGGCTGAATGCATCTTTTCTAGTAAAGCCTTGTGGATGATTTTTAAGGACGACTCGGCGAACAGAACTTCAACACTGAAACACGAACGACCTTCTAAACCGTTTTTAAAAGGAGGACAAAGATCGAAAACGAAGTCCCTTGTAAACACTTGCACCCCAGAAGAGTTAACATATGCTGCTACAAGTTGTTTATATAAAGCAGGCAAAATAGTTGCTGCGTACGTTATTAGAAGCATATCCAGCAAAAACTGAGTAATGAATTGCTCTTACTCAATAACATACTTCTCAATGAGTATAACACACCGTCTGCATTACTTAGTAGTAGTTTTCCAATAAAACGTGATCATTTATTTGTCTGAAAAAGTTGTTATGATTCTCATTTGGTATAAGTAATTATATTTTCGACGGATGTTTATAAATTTAAACAGAGGTTTTCAAACCGGCTCTAAAGGTTTTTTCTAAGTATTTCAGTAAAAGGAAAAAAATGTTAGGAACCACTTTATAAGTTATTATAATTCTCGTTTGGGTTAACATACTTTAAGCATAAGTAATTATACTTTCGACGGACGTTTATAATAAGCGGCGGTTTTCAAACCGGCTCTAAAGATTTTTTCTAAGTGTTTCTGTAAAACGTAATGTACAGAAGTAACAAATCTCAGCTTCATTCTTAAGAAGCCGAATATAATACATTATTGATAATGAGTTCTGAAGGCCCATACAATCAATTGAATATTTAACTTATTAAAAGTAAGTAGTTATATAATATTTTTAAAGATCGTGCCATACCAAGTCATTTGTTTGTATAAATTTGTACGCTTCTAGGTTATTAGAACCACTGTGGATATTGGTTTTCCTATATCTCGATTCGTTTGTCTTTTGATAATATTAACACTTCTGCCTGTAAAACGTTAGATGGTAGGGAGTTTGGCGCTTGTTTTTTGTCGTAAATACCACCTTAAATCGATTGCGATTGGTAACAACTGCTGTTTGTAAAGGGTGGTTAAATTGTAAGGGCCGATGTTCAATGTGAACCACACCTAAACGTCAAGTTTTTTTCTGCATATAATTTGACATTTCTCAATTTCAGACTAACTCAACTTGAACCATGGAAAGATACACAATCGAGCAATGCGTTAAAGTTATTCAGGCTTATTATGAAATTGACAATGGACATCGCCACCACGTGAGATAACACGGCCATTGAATTTGTCGCGCAAAAGAGCCATTGTTTCGTTAGCTGTGTGGCAAGTGGCACCGTCCTGTTGAGACCACATATCGTCCACATCCATATCTTCCAATTCGGGCGATAAAAAGTTCGTTATCATCTCACGATTAATTGAACGAAAAAATCACGAAGTGTACGATATGCATTATGATTTGAACGCCCATTTTCATAATAAGCTTGAATAACTTTAACGCGTTTTTGGTGTAAAACTTAAGTTACTTTAAATATTTTTTTGTCTATAAGCAGCATAAAATAAAAATTTATTAAATTTCAATAAAAGAAAATGAAAGGTTTATATTAAAAGAAAATTTAACATATAAAAATGTATTGTTTAAAAAAGAAAAAGATAATTAAAAATTTATAATAAACTTTTTATGTATAAACATTTTTCAGATCCATACAACATGAAATCCTAGTATGTAATAACATAATAAAAGACAAAAAGACGCTATAGCAATCATGCATCGAAGTATAGATGAGTCTCTAGGGCCTCCTCTTAATTTTAAATTATCCACACCCGAATACAAAAGAAAACAAAATAAAGTTCGTTTAAAAAGACAACGAATAATACGAGTCACTCAACTAAGTCACTTAATAATACTCTTAATATTATTACGAAGCATTAAAGCCAATCGTCCACCAAGATTCGTAATAGACGGACAATCGGAAATTGTATTGAGATTAAAAGAAAGTCCCGATACAGAAGTGGGTAAGTGAGAAAATAATTCATGAAGAAAAGTATTTAGATTAAGATATTTAAACCTTTATTTTAGGTACTCTAATATACATCCTCAAAGGCTTTGATCCGGACAATGATCCTTTGACTTTTGGCAAACGTCCATCGCCCGACAGTGAGGCGATACGTATAGAGAATAGAAATTCCAATGAAGCCTATATTTACTTAGCCAAAGAATTAGATAGAGAAACTCAGGATGAATATTCTATAGTTTTAACTTTAACTGATAATCATTACAACGACTTTAATTATGTTACCCAAAGTTTTTTACTGCTAGTAGAGGATATAAATGATAATGCTCCGATGTTTTTACCCTATCAGAGTGCTATTGAAATACCGGAAAATAGTTTACCCGGCATTATAACTTCGCTAGAAGCGATTGATGCCGACGAAGGTGCTTATGGTCAAGTGGTGTATTATTTACAAGAATCCGAGGGTGATAATGAAGTATTTTCCATAACCACCAATCAGGGCAAGGGTATTTTAAGTCTTATGACTAATTTAGACTATGAGACAAAGGCTTTGTATCAATTAAGAGTTCTGGCGGTGGATAGGGCAAATCAGGGACCTGTTAATACAGGAACAGCAGCTATTTTGATAAAAGTCAAAGATATAGAGGACCAGCCGCCAGAGTTTGTTAAAGTACAATCAGTGGCTAGAATTGCCGAGGATGCTGCAGTGGGTTCAAAAGTAATGAGGGTTTTATGTGTGGATGGCGATCGTGGTATTAACAATCCCATTGCCTATGAATTGGAAACGAATGAGTTATTTGCTATTGAACGTCATACTGGTTGGATATACACTATACATGAGTTGGATCGTGAGGATTCCAGTAATCAAGTAAATGGTGCTTATGTTTTAAGAATAACCGCTACAGAAGTATCGAAGGTAAGTTATTTGAAAATTGCATTTTTTTAAAAAACCTTTTCAAATTTTCATATACTTTTTAGACGGCATTACAATTACCCTACGCTTTGACAACGGTCAAAACCGAGGTAACCATTATTGTATCCGATGTTAACGATGAAATTCCCACTTTTGGCGAATTATTGTATCGCTGTGAAATAAACGAAAATGCTCAAGCAAACACTCCTCTTAATTTTATCGATGGAGATGTCAAGCATTATGTATATGATCGTGATTTAGGAAATAACGGCACATTTCGTTTGTTTTTAGATCCACAAAATGATATATTCGAAATAGTGCCGAATATGGCTGTAAACGAGGCCAGTTTTATGATAAGAATAAAAAATCCAAAATCTTTGGATTATGAACAGCTAAAGGAAATAAATTTTACCCTTTTTGCTCGAGAGGTAAATGAGCCAAGCCGCTATTCATCGGCTCATGTACAGATTTTCATACGAGACCAAAATGATAATATTCCCGAATTTTTGCAAACAGTTTATAATGTATCAGTAGCAGAAAACAGTGAGCTGGGTACAAATGTGGCTAAATTAGGGGCATACGATATGGATTCTGGCGATTTTGGTACCATGGGTATAAGATATAAGAATTTAAGAGGAGGCTTAGCAAATTTGTAAGTTCTCTTAAAAATATCTATGAATATATGTAAATTCATGTTTAAATCATTTTTTTGTGTTACAGATTACATTTAAATCCCATTACCGGTTTGATAACTGTAAAGCAACCTGGTGGTCCAGCTTTTGATCGAGAAATTATATCACGTCACTACCTAACGGTAGAGGCCATCGATAATCTAGGTCTAGGCAATCGCAATACAGCTCAACTGATCATTAATATAGAAGATATTAATGATAATGCACCCACTTTTTTACAAAGACAATATGAAACTACTCTCATTGAAAATAGGCTTGAATTTGAACATTCTCTGCAACTGGAAGCCCGCGATATTGACTTAAATGGCACTGAAAATAGCCAAATAACTTACGAAATTATTGAGGGCATGTATCGTTCTAATTTTACCATAGATCCTGAAACGGGAATTCTAAAACCCTTAAATACTTTTGACTACGAAGAACTTGTAGAACATAAGCAAAATGCCAAAAGACGTTTCGCTGCAAATAAAGAAAATATTGATAAGGGCGTCAGGCTATTGGATCTATTTGTAAGAGCCCGAGATTCGGGTATACCGATGCTATCGACTGTGGTGCCTGTATTAATCTATGTTAAAGATATTAACGATAATCCTCCAATATTTCTGAAGAGTTTCTATGCAAAAAGTATTACAGAAGATTTGCCAGGTGGTAGTTCGGTTATTCAGGTAACAGCCATTGATCGTGATGGCTCGTCTCCGAATAACGTTATTGTCTATCGTATACAAACGGGCGCAAGGGACAAATTTGTTATTAATGCAGAAACTGGTGTTATATCAGTGGCCCAAGGTGCTAATTTAGATCCCGATTTAACGGATAATAAGACAATGGATTATACCTTAACAGTGGTAAGTGTGAAATGTTTTAAAAAGAAAATATAATATTTAAAAAAAACTGCCTAACACTGGTTTTCTTAAAAAAGAGAATCACACATTTTCTATAAACATAAAATTGGGAAATGGAAAATTTTCAAATCGAAAAAAGTCGCTTTAAAGGAAATTTTTCGTAAATTTTCTTATAAACTGATATAAAAATGGAGTACAATACTTCTTTATATACTCGTATTTACAGCTTGCCATAGATGGTGGTATCGGTAACTCCCAATTGATGAATTTAGCTACAGTTAATATAACAATAAAAGATGTTAACAATAAACCTCCGACACTATCCAACCTCCCCACTCTGCATATTATAGAAAATACACCAGTTGGCTCTGAAATTTATCAAATTCAAGCTAAAGATTCCGATGAAACCCCAATAATACGTTACAAAATAAATCCAAACAATTCCGAAGGCCGAAATGAAGAGGGCTCTGTAGTAAAATTGGGGGAATATGATTATATATCTGCTTTTGATTTGGATCCCATAGATGGCAAGTTGCAAGTGGTTAAAGTAATAGATCGTGAACGCGTTCAACAAGTTAAGCTGGCCATTATTGTTGAGGATTTGGCAGCAGCCAAAAGCAAACAAATTATTGAAGGTTTTCTCAACATACATATTGAGGATGAAAACGATAATAATCCCAAGTTTAAACAACCCTTCTATAAAAGATCCATTACAGAGAATAGTATGAATGGGGTGTTAATCGCTAATGTTATAGCTTATGATTTAGATAAGAATCGTACTATAACTTATAGTTTAGAGGGAAACCCTTTAATACGGCAATTAATACATTTGGATTCGCATACGGGTGAAATCGTGGTGGCCAATAGAATCGATCACGAACAATATCAATGGCTGAATTTTTCCATAAGAGCCACTGATTCAGGTGTACCGGCTAGATCGTCTTTGGTCGATGTTTTTATAACAGTATTGGATGAAAATGATAATAACCCATATTTTATTGGTGGTTCAAAAAACTATAGCTTAAGTGAAGCGGCTGCAGTGGGTACTAGAATTGGTACTATACAGGCGGCTGATGCGGATTCAGGAGATTTTGGTAAAATTACTTTTCTCATTGATCGTATAAGCTCACAAGGAAAGTTCTCTATTGATGCTGACACGGGTGTATTAACGGTAACCGATGTTTTGGATAGAGAGACTAAGGATTTCTATATGCTCGTAATAGAAGCCTGGGATAATTATCAATTCGGGTTTTTGGCCGGAGAAAGTCGTAATGCGTTTAAACAAGTTTTGTAAGTAGTTTTTGTACAAATAATCTTTTAAAAGTTTTAAAAATAATAATAAATTTTCTTTTATCTAAAAGCATAACAGTACTCGATGAAAATGATAATGTTCCAGAGGTTATTATGCCTTTGGCATGTGTCTTGATAACAGAATATCATGATTTGAATGAGAAAATTGCAGCTATTAAGGGTAAAGATTTGGATAATCCTCAGACGCCTAATGGTAGATTAGAATTTAAAATAACCAAAGGAAATAAAGATGGTAAGTTTTAAGTTTTTAAGCATTTGATAGCTCTGGCAGTCAGTGGCTAATCATTTTTAATTAATGTTTAGTTTATTTAATTTTCTGTTGTGTCGATTATCAATAGCATCTTAACTTTAATTGAAATTTTAATATCTTTACACCTGACAGTTATTAGTTGCCATTTGTTATATATTTGTTTGGCAACTGGCAACGCAATCAATCAATTCAAACCATTTTTATTAGATAAACAAATATGTACAAGTGAACTAAATTAAAATTACAAAATCATATTACAGATTTATTTGAGCTACGTCAAATCGACGCCTGGAATGCTTATGTGTATGCCGGCTCTTCTTTGCGTAATCGTTATGGCAATTACTCTTTAACCATAACTACAAGAGATTTGGGTATCCCGCCCAATACAGTTATAAAAAAATTGGATATATGTATTTCGGATTTCAATGATCATGCTCCTGTCTTTATACAACCTTTACACAATACTACGGTACGAGTTCCCGAAAATACTACCGTAGGTTCATTAATTCTTCAAATCATGGCTACGGATGAAGATATTGGCATGAATGCCTTGGTACTCTATCGTTTAAAACCGGATCCTTTGGGCAGTTATAAACTATTTGAATTGGACGCAGAGACCGGTCAATTATTTCTAAAAGAGCCTTTAGATCGTAATAAGCAAAAGATACATGAGGTTGGTAAAAATATTTGGCGTTAAAAAGATATTTGTATAACGTAATAGATAATGAAAATATGTTGCATTTTAAAGATTAGAATCGAGGCCTATGATCAGGGATTGCCAACATCTTTAAGTGCCGATTTGGATTTAACAATTTACATACGAAATGTAAACGAGTATGAACCACAATTTATAGTTGATGAGATTTTTGTAAATTTTACTGGTAAATATTGATTTAGATATATATTATACATACATAAATACATACATATGTATGATAAGATTATTTCCAGATAATAATTATCAGGGGTGTCATAGAATTAAATAGTTTTTAGAATTGGATTTGAAAACTTGAAATAAATTCTTTTGTATTATGAGTTTCGATTTTGTTATACCCTTCACACATGTGGGGTTTGTCATTCCGTTTGTAATTTCTATATACAATATTTATTTAAATCCCTTATAGATTGAGAAGTCGATTTAGCCATGTCCGTCTGTCCGTGTGTTGGTTGAAATCGAGTTTTCGTCGCTCTTATTGGTCACTTAGGGTTGTATGTGATATCAAACTTTTGGAAATACTTTCGAGTAAACTGTTATTAAAAACTGGTACGATCTAGTAATAATCGACTGAGATATAAGCAAAAGAAGACGACTGCCTTCTTTTTTTTACACAAAAAAATTATTGTTTTGAAGCTTTGAGATAAACTTAAGATATATTTGAAAAAAATTGATGAAGGGTATATAAGATTTGGCCCTGTTGTTTGTTTTGCATTAGCAAAATATTTTTTTATACATACTTATGTACATAAATTTGTATGTATGTATGTATATTATTTGCAATTTCCACCTTAAAAATTCTATCATGTTTTTTCCAGAACATGCTGATCCCGGTTCCGAACGCGTCAAACTTCCCGACACCATAGATAAAGATGAAGTCGACGACCTGGATGACCCACCCAGTCAAGTATGTTATTTTATTGTTAAGGGCAATGAAGAACAGCTTTTTAACTTGGATCCTGAAACACACATTCTTACCATACAAAAAGAATTGGATCGTGAAATAAAGGCACATTATCGTCTCTACGTAAGAGCTACCGAAAATTGTGTAGAACCAGATCACTCTGTAGAACTTGCCACAAATAAGAAAATGAAAATAGACTTTGGCAATGAACTGCCGAAAACCCTTAATAGAAGACAAGGAGGATTTTTGCAAAATTCAGAATTTTACGATCGTTATAAACACTCTAGAAGTTTAAGATCAATAAGCGATGAATTCAATGAGAACAATGTTAATGCCTCAACGACCAGCGAGGAGTTTCTAATGTTTGATAGTACGATTGTACGCATCAAGGTTAAAATATTGGATATTAATGATAATCCACCAAGATTTCGTACAAAAATATTTACGGGTGGTATTACAACGAACGCCGACTTCGGAACAAAGTTTATGCAGGTCGTAGCAGTAGATTTAGATGAAGGTGTAAATGCGAAAATTAATTATTATCAAGTGGGTGATATACGACAAACTCTGTCGGAGGGTTTGGAAAATGTACGCAGTTCACCGTTTTTGATAGATCTAAACACAGGTGAAATTCAACTAAATTTTGATCCACAGAAAGGAATGAAAGGATATTTTGACTTTATGGTATTGGCCAATGATACAGCGGGCATGAAAGATGTGGCCCATGTTTTTATATATCTACTAAGAGAAGATCAAAAAATTCGCTTCGTATTTCGTTTGCAGCCAAATGAATTAAGACATAAAATAGATGTGTTTAGGGAGTAAGTGACAAAATTAATTTTTATCTAATTTAATTTTTAAAATAATTTATTTTCTTATTTTTCAGAACTTTAAGCAACATTACGGATACCATAGCAAATATCGATGAAATAAAGGTTCATGAAAATAAGGACGGTTCGGTAGATAAAACGAAAACCGATTTGTATATGCATTTAGTTAGCAAAGAAGATAATTCTATCTATGAAGTGGCTGAAGTTTTAAATCTTATTGATTCACACATCGAACATTTGGATGAATTGTTTAAAGAACTAAATGTTTTAGATACTCAAGCGGCCGAAGCTCAATTGCTACAGGCTGGACCTAGAGCCAATGCCATGTATGTGTGGTTAATATTTACTAATCTATTTTTGGCAACTCTCTTAGTGGTCACTTTGGCCCTATGTGTCTCGCAACGAAATGGCTATAAACGCCAATTAAGAGCAGCAAAAGTTAATATATTTCGTAAGTTTTAAAATTATAACCTCAAATTAGATTGTTTTTAATTAATCGTGAATTTTAAAGGCAATTCATCATTATCTTTACAAAATCCAAGCGAACCAACTACTCAAGTACCTAATACTAATAAGCACAGTGTTCAGGGTTCAAATCCCATATGGCTAAAGGGCTATGAAAATGAATGGTTTAAAAATGAAGAAAATTTAAGGTTAATAAAGATTTTTTAAGGGTTTAAAAAAAATAATTATTTATTTCCATTACTTTTTCTTTTGAAAATTTTTCTTTACAGCCAAAGTGGTCATGATTCTTTGGATGATAATTTTTTGGCAATCGGTTCGCAGGACATACATGAAACCTTAAAGGGTACTGCAAAATTATTTAATCATACCAATGATTTGAATCGTTATTTCAATGTCTATAATCAAATAGACAAATTAACAAATAATGCTCAAATATTGGCAAGGAAATTGGAGACAACGGAATTATAAATAAAAAGTTAATATTAGATCTTATACACTCATACATACATACATACACACGTCTATATTTTTAAATTATTTATTTTAATATAAGCAAAGAGAGAGTAACTTTTTTGTACATAAATAAAAACATTTTTATATAAAAACAATTTTAATTTCAATTTTAATACATTTTTCAGGCACCCCAAAATCAAAAATGGCCCTCAAAATTTTTTATGAATTTACAAGGAAAGGAAAAATGGCACCAAAAAATTCTTAAAATATTAGCAAAATGAAAAATGGCCCAAAAAAAAACTTCGCGAAGCCAATGTTTGGAAACCATCAGAATCAAAAGTCCCTGTGCCCGGCCGAAGGCTATAGCGCAGCTGGCGATTTGAATCCACCAGAGTTTATTTTCTCATAACACTTTTTTCAGCAAAGCCTTAACAGCTTTCTTTGGAATATTATTCTTTACTAGTAAAATCTCATTTTCATTAACGCTTTTCAGTTAACCATTTTGAATAGTGTCGAAAAATTAAAAAAAGGCCCAAGGATTTTAAGAATTTTATGTAATTCCCGAAATGGAAAAATTACTCTAAAAACAGGACAAATTATTCAAAAAAACAGGAAAAATTGTCCCAAATTTTCGTGTTGTTTTTGTTTTCACTGTAAAAAATTTTTGATTTGGGAGTCATTTTTCAGTTTGCCAATACTTTTAGAATTTTTTGGGGCCATTTTTCCTTTCATTGTAAATTTATAAAAAAAATTTTGGGGCCATTTTTATTTTTATACCCTTCACACACACACGTGTGGTAAGGGTA
>NDXZ01017801.1:0-10374 GCA_003055125.1 Paykullia maculata
ATAAAATATTTATTTATTCTTAAAAATTTATTTTAAATAAATTTATTTTAAATAGTTAAAAAAAATAGTTTGTTCATTTTGTTTCATGTTTATGCATGCTAAAGTAAAGCTATGTTTACATTGAACAAATATTTGCCCAAATAAGCGTAACCACTATTTTTAATAAATATTTTTTTTAATGTGTGATTTTTCGTACATCAAATATAGTCAAAATAAATAGCAATGGATTAAAATAAAAACTGGTTTAAATTACGACAATTTCTAATAAAATAAACTTTTAATTGTCTTTATACTCTATTCATATAAATAAAAAGGAAATTTAAATTTGTGTGGGATACTTTAATGAGTTTCCCTATTTTGGTCGAAAAAAAGGATCACAGCACAGGACAGCAAGCAAAATACTACAAAGTATTGTAAGCAAAGTAGAGCAACAAAATAATAAACCAAGTTTTAGGGGTCACTAATATATTAACAATATATATTGTCGCAACACATTTTAATGTATTGATGTATTGCGCGCGTATACTACATGTTCAAAATTTAATTTTTTTTGTGCTGTGCAAGTCAGGTTGATTAAAAACTAAGGCGTAAAAACAAAAAAAAAACATTTTTGGCTATTCTGTACTTTTTTTATTCATTTGCACATTATTGCTTTTATTTTTGTTCTTTGTATATATTAATTTTTTACCAACGTCTTGCGAGTTTAATTCACTTTGGACGCTAAACTTTGAATATTTATATCGTGATCTTTAATCCGCATTCCGGATTAGAAAAAATTAAGCTATTATTCGACATGGATCGAAATTCATATTGTGATACTGGATCGCCGTCAATACACATCGTACGTGCAGCAGTGCCCATACTTTTAGTGGATTAAAACATGTTAATCGGAGTTCATCCTATTACCTATTAAACTAAATTTAGTGTGGCATCTCTAATTGCGCCTTAAAAGATTACCAATGCGTGTTCATAGCGTAGTGCAAAAAAGGGGATGTTTAATAAACGTTAATATGCGCCATCTTGCAATGATTTCTACCAACGTTGCTGCAGTCAGGGTTTTCAGGTTTTAAGGTCATCTATTTGGCCAAACTATGTATACGAAATTACTAATAAGACTGTTTAAATGTTTGCTATATAAAATAAATTTAATGAAATTCACAAAGATTAAAATTAAATGAAAATGTACCAAGGTATAGTATTTGATTATAATTTTATTGTATAAATAAACTTGTTGCAAAAGTCTCTTCTATAATTTCAATTTAGAGAAGTTTAATCGAATTACCACAAGCCCTTTTTCTAATCTTCCACCCATAGCTTATTAGGTTGCCTCAAAAGCAGTTCACTGCATAAATAGGTAAGTAAGCATGAAAGGCTTATTTTTTATGATTAATGTTAATATTTACATACTCCTGTCATGCAAACTTAAAATAGAAATTAAGACGGCAAATTAGTTTGAAAATCGCCATTTTTTAATAAAAATTGCAAAACCTGCCAACCCTGACTAGGAGAAAATTTTTTTTTGTGTGTGTCACTTAATAACTCTGACGGTAAAAGTGAATACTAGAAAATAAAAATATAGTAAATTTTAAAGGTAAACATTTAGAAAACATAACAAATAATATACATATGTATAAACACTGGAGTGTTTCATAACGATATTTCTAAAAATAAAGGTTAAAAATAATTGTCAAAATCAATAATCTCTGTGGAGAGATACATTTTTGATTAGTGTTTTGTTGTTTTTATTATTTAGAGCAAACAAAATGTATGTATACTATAATGTCCGCATGGTGTCGCATTTTTTTTTTAACTTGAAGACAAGAGATAAATAAATACGACATCTGGGAGTTATGTGTTTAATTTGTCCGCTGTATACAAATATTTAATTTAAATTTAAATATATTTTGGGAAATTTTTGTAGACAATGACCGCTGCCACCAAGGATCAGGAATTTTATCAAACGTATTTGGAGAAATTAAATGAAGATGATGAGGCTGAAATCGATAATGAATTGGTTGAGTCTATAAAACATGACTTTTCCGTAGAAGTGTCTGAAAGTGAAGATAAAGGGGATATAGAGAACGATGAGCAAAACGATGGCACCATTATTATGGACGAAGATGGCAATTATTATTTTCAAACTACAGAAAAAACGGAAAAGCTGGAAAAAATATCAAAAGTAGCAAAGAATCTGCCAAAAACACTAGCAAGCCAACAAAAAAGTACAGGTATGGGAATATGAAAATATTTTTTTTAATATATTTCATCAAGATCAGTATTTTAAAACAACATTTTTCAACTTTTCACAAATTTGGCTTAAAGATTCTATTGATCTGGCATAAGCAGCTATACTCATAGTCAAATAAATTAGGAACCGAGGCGGTTACAAGTTTTGTTACTATAAATAGAAAAAATAACCTAATAAAACTTATCAATTTATTACATTACCCAATTTACCTATATGATATAAAAGCTAGTCGCAGGATTTTTCTAATACTGGGTTTTTACAGGACACAGTAAGCAGTGTGTTATTGTTGGGAACAAGTAAATATACCTAAGTATCTACATTAGAATTAAATCATCTCAAAAAAACTTCCGGCAATTTAAACAAATTCTCTAGTAAAAAACAAGTAACCCATCCATTTTGATCTATTTAAGACCAATCACATTTTACTTTCATTATGATTTTTAAGATAAAATTTTCAACATTATTATTGAACAGGCATCCATTTAAAGAAAGAAGCAGGGTAAATAAAGTTTTGCTGAAATATTTTTTCTTCATCAAAAATGCTTAATATTAAAAGTTGTCCAAATCGGTCTATAGATTCTTTTTTTGTATCGTTATGCAATAGAAAAGGCTTGTCCTTTTGGCATCAAATGAAATGCAGTGTATTTTATTTAATTTTTTTTTAATCCGTTAATACAATAAAAATTAAAGATCACAATCTTAGACAATTACAGTGTTCACCTGATAATCCAGACACCCTAATTCCTGAGCATGCACGAATTACTGAGGGTCCGGATTATAAATGTAAATTTTATTTTTTTTTCACTATAAATTTTTTATACATTTACATTTATTATGCAAAGAAATCGGGGTTAATGCGTTTTATTTTAAAAATAAAGTTGCAATCAATTTTACAGCTTTATATTTATATGTATAGTCTTTTGATACCAATAGTAATACAACAGCAATACATTTTCAAAAAATATAAAGAAACTTTCAAACTTTAATAAAAATTACCTACATATGTATGTATTTTGGGAACTCTCCACGTCACCAAACAAATCAAACTAAAATAAATAAAATTAAAAAAAAACGTAGACGAGTATGTATGTATTATTGTGTATAAAAGTTACATTATTTTACAAAGAGCAAAGAGCATCATATAAATGAAGAAAAAATATCAACTTTTTGAATTATAGAGTAAAAAAAGATAAACTGTCCGGTTTGAAGAAGTGTCCGCATTAAAGATGTCGCCCTTAAATATTTGTTTTGTCAGTTTTCCTTGGTGTCTTCGATAGTAGAAGCTGTTTAACAGGTAAACAAATCAAACAGAGGGATCTTCTTATGTCAGCATCTGATATTTACTGGTTCAATTAAATTTTTACAGCGCCTTACTTTGTAGTTTATCCACAAATATAGTTTTCTGTATCAATTGTTTCTATGTTAACCGTTAAACATCAATAAAAATAATTTTTTGTGAATAAAGTTGGTTTTTCCTGTATTTCATGAAATTAAGTAAAATATTAAAATATCTATATATCGACATTTTTAAATCGATTTATATCGATAGAAAAAAATGTCGATGTATTTTTTGCATTTGCCCATCATGCAACATGCATATGCATTTTTAAAATATTATTATTTCTCTTAAATTTATATGAAAAGCTGCATCTGTATCAACAAGGGAGTCCAAATCAACACCCGGCACTAGTAAAACAGGAAAAAGTGGTCAAATTGTAGCAAATCCTACGGACGAAGCAATTGTTTCAGAAGCGGGCGATCAAGAAGAGATATACGAATTTGATGAAAATGAACAAGACCCTTATGATTCTCGCGATAAAGGCGATAAAAATTATGAGTCCAAAGGCATAGTTAAAAAAGTTCAAAAAGCTACAGCAAATGATGCAGAAACGTTTTCGTGCATGGTATGCGCATATCAGACTACGAAAAAATTTTTATTTTCAAGACACTTGAAAACACATACAAACGAACGTCCCTTTAAGTGTTCGGTATGCGAAAGGGGCTTCAAAACTAAAGTCTCACTAATGAATCATCGAAATACACATCTGGGACTTAAGCCACACGCTTGCAAGGATTGCGATATGGCCTTTACCACATCTGGTGAGTTGGTGCGTCATGTACGTTACCGACATACGCACATTAAACCGCACAAATGTACCGAATGCGATTACAGAAGTGTCGAAATGAGTAAATTACGGCGACATATGTGTTGCCACACCGGCGAACGGCCCTACCAATGTCCCCATTGTACATATGCCTGTCCGGATTCATTTAAGCTTAAGCGTCATATGCGAATACACACGGGTGAGAAACCTTACGTGTGTGATATTTGTCAAGCCCGTTTTACGCAATCGAACTCTTTAAAACATCATCGTCTCATACATTCTGTCAACGAAAAGCCAGTATTTCAGTGTCATCTATGTCCCACCACTTGTGGCCGCAAAACAGATCTGCGTCTTCATTTAAAGAAATTGCATAGCTCCGACAATCCACTGCCATGTAAACGATGTGGCAAAGAGTTGCCAGATCGTTATTCTTATAAAATACATATAAAGACACATCAGGGAGAGAAATGTTATCGGTAAGTTGTTAATATGTAATTATTTGAATATTTATTTTTCGTTAAACCTTTTTTTCCTTAAGTTATTTTCAATAATAGAAAAAATAAAATAATAATATAAGTAAATTAAACAAAAATTTTAATGCACAACTCTAATCTTAGTGAAAATTTATATTTAAAAATCTATTCTGTTTACAACACCTTTATAATGTTGTATCGTCTATAGAAATATAATTTTGTTTTATTAACTCGTTTTAATGTTTCGATTGTATCTTTGTATTTTGTTGTGGGTCCTCATACGATTTAAAATGTAAGGAAAGACGATTAGCAATTGTTTTTAAGTAAAGTCAAGTGAATTTTTTTAGAGTGTAAAGAACTGCTCTCTTAAATTTTACTTTTTATAAATTTTATTCTTAATTAAGTCCTTAAAAATGTTTACTATCAGCTTAACATATAAGCTTAATTATTCTTTGGATTCAAGTTAATTTATAGTAAATATGTACTATAAAGTGATGCAAGTGATTAAATAATTCTACAAGTTTTACGTCTTGTATTTTTCTTAACTCTAAAATTAGATGCGAAAAGAATGTTTACTATCGTTATACGTTTCTGTATGTTAAGTTGTTTGTAAATGTTACATTATTTTTGATGCCAGAACAAGGAGAAAAAACAAAAATCAATTTGCAAATAAATATATGCACCTTTGTGTAACAAAATGTAAAAAAAGGTCAAAAGTTAACTGTAAAATGTGCTAAATTTTCGGGGTTTTCAGTTCAGTCTTGAGAATATTTTTTATGCCTAAATTGGTTTTGCTGGATGATACAACATTTTAAAGACATAAAAAAAATTTCGAGTTTTACAAGCACATTTTTTAATGAAAACTATCAACAAGTCTAAAATACTAAAAAATAATACAATAACGAAATCAATACAACATTACAAGGGGTTGCAAATTTCATAATAACATAGTTTTTTTCCACATATCTTATCTTAACAGTTGCGAATACTGTCCATATGCATCGATCTCAAAGCGACAACTTGAATCGCACGTCTTTCTACACAAAGATGCCAAACCGTTTGTTTGTGAAATTTGTCTAAATTGTTTTAGACAAAAGGCCCTACTTACACGTCACATGAATGTGTACCATTCGAACACCTATGAACCACCGCAGCCACGCAAAAAGGATCATAAATGTCCACATTGCAATAGAATGTTTGCTTTCAAAGGATATCTGATTCGACACATGGAAGTCCATGATCCGTCGTCACGATCATTCGAACAGCAACAAAAATTAAAAATGGGACGTATGAAACGAGTCCTGGAAGATGGTACCGTTGTAATAGCAAAACCATTGAATAATTTATCAAAAACGTTCGAAGGTAGCACAGAATATATTTACGATATAGCTAAAGAAGCAGAACAACCAATAGTCGAGGACGAAAATTTACAAGAGGAGTATGATGAAGAGGGCGAGTATAACGAGGACAACATTCAATTCGTATATGATGAGCTCGATGAAGATTATGAATATGCGGAAGAAAATAAATGTAATGAAGCAGAGGAGGATTATTACGATGAGCAGCACCAGGACAACAAACGAAGAAATACTCTAAATGTTAAAGCGGAAAAAGTAGAAACAATTGTTACTCCTCAGCCATCTTTTAAACAATCTATAAACGTTAAAGCTGAAAGCAGTGATGATTATGAGGAAACATTATCTTTGGCAGTGCATGAGGATCATGGTTTTATGGTAATAGAAGTAATGTCAGTTGGAGATGAAGAAGAGCAGCAGCAAGAAATACAAACTCAACAGCCAGTTAAAGCTAGCATTATCAATAAAAAAATTAACAAATCTAAAAATATAGGTATGTTTTATATCCGACTTATTTTCAATACATACATGCTTTTTTAACAACATATATCTTTTGAATTGCGTTTCTTTTAGAAAGTAAAAAAGCGGTACAACCATTAATTTCAGATTATTTTGGATTTAAGGTAAGTTTTCTCTATATCTATTCAGTTTGAAATTTGTACTTAACTTCCATTTGCTTTTAAAGGTCGATGAAGATGATGATGAGGGGACTAAAAGCGCCATCAAATTGTTAGAAATAATTGAACAGGAGTAAATTTTTTCTTCATTTAACTTATTGTATGTATTTCCTAGTGTTTATCTTTTATAGTATTAATAAAAATAAATGCGAGTTTAATACTCGTTAAAAATCAAACATTTATTTCTATTTAAAATTTTTTAAAAAGTGTTTAATTTGTTTAATACTCCTACTAGTTGTATAAACAAAAAAAGACATTCTTAAATACATATTTATTGTTTTATTAGTTTAACTTGTTTATTGTACTTACTTTTTCAGTGAAAATCGTAGTTTAGCAGATATATGGTTACCGATTTTTCCATATTTTACCCTCTAAATATTTGAATTTCCAAAAATCCCTTCTTAGTGGATCTACAATTTTAAGCTTCTAGCTCCATCTGTTTGGGCTGTGCGATGATGAATCAGTCGGTAACGTTACTCTTTTATATATGTATGTATATGGATTATTTTACCCTTCACCACAGGTGACAAGGGTATATAAGTATAGGTTTGTCATTCCGTTTGTAATTTTTACAATATCCGTTTGTGAACCCATAAATTATATACATATATTCTGGATCCTTATAGATGGGGAAGTTGATTTAGCCATGTCCGTTTGTCCGTCTATCCGTCTTATATCAAAATGTTCCTAGTTTTTATAACAATGCCGTTATAAGAAAATACATACATATTTATAACAATAATAATTTCATTTTTATTTTTACAAGTGCAAAAGCTGCACTAATTTATGTTATTAGTTTTAAACATTTAAAACTGGTAAACACAATCCAAAAGAAATTATCAGCTGAACTCTCAAGCCTATCTGGTGTTATTATATCATGGCCCAGCTTATATGTTTGTGTTCCAGTGATACCGTTTGGTTACATTTGACTTAACTTGTGAACCCTCTACGTAACATGTAAATTTTATTGTTTTTGACCTTATTTTCGTTATTTTTAACATTGGCAACAAAATAAAGTCACACACAAAAAAAAACATTAATTTTAAATTATTTAAATGCCTAACATGAATATTTATAAAATGCAATCAATAATTGCATCAATTATTTAAATGTCACTCGTTTCACATTCTTATTAAACGCTGCACATGATAAATCCTAACAAAGCTCAATGTTACAATAGGAAATATGTTATTTACATATGCATATTTAAATCTTTTACATCATTATCTTTAATTGGAGTGTTTTAACAGAAATCTTTGCATTAACTAGAACTTTCATTTTTAAACGCATTTGTAGAGATAAAATTTCGAAACTAAATACTTCAAAACATATTAACCTTATAAATCACTCAGCAAGATGCAGTAAGTGAAGAAATCTAAGTACAAAAAAAAAAAATGCGTTTATGTACTATGTATTTTATAACGTTTGTATGTGTCACCCACCAACAACTTATGCTTATCCTATCAAATAGTCAACTGCGTTTAATGTATGAGCAGGACCCCTCACCTTATTATTACATATGAATGTATGCACAATGTATGCAAATATTCGGAGAGAATTTTGGCTACATTTTTTTAAGTTTGACGTCTGTAATTTGACAGCCTAAATTAAAAAAAAAAAAAATAATTATCTGATTAACTAATTAAAATAGCCTGTTACTTTGTGTGTTTAAATTTGAATTCAACTTGACTAAGATTGGCTTCAGAAACCAGGGCTGCCATATATGTTGTGATTTGTTGCCATACATGGCTCTTTTTATACCCTGCACTATAGGTGGCAAGAGTATTAAAGGTGCAAAGCAAAAGAAAAAGGTCCCACAATCACTTAATTGAATCCAATGAATTACTTTCTGGGTCGAATAAGCGATGTCCGTCCGTCCGTTTATGTAAACCTTGAAATTAAAGTACAGGTCACAATTTAGTCACATAATTTAGCTTAAAATTGGTTGATGGTTTCATCTCTTCATATACAGACGGTCTCTCAAATCGGACTTTGATGTTTAAAAATAACTTTAAAATAATGTTTATAGAATTTTATATTTATAAATTTCGCGCCAATAATTCTATTATTGGTTTTAGTCCCCATATAAGGTATGTAAATATATATCCAAAAATGCTCATAAATCCGTTAAATAGATACATACATAAGTATCAAAACAAAACTCACTACAAATAATAAAACTGTTTAAGAATTAGAATTCAGATAAAATCTAATATAAACATGTAAGAGCGCTATATTTGGCGGTTTCAAATCTTATATACCCTTCACTACGTGTATTTCCGTAAAAACATTTTTTTTTGCCGAAATCTCGAAAAAAAATTTTTTTACTTATGTATATCTCGAACATTTTTTTTTATTTCTCAAAAGGCACGTCTAATTTCTGATTGTTTGATACCAATAACGCGTCCGTACAACATCGGGGGGCTAAGAAAACTTGATTTCAACAAACGGTAGTCATCTTTCTTGGCTTATATCTGGGTCAGTTATTAAGCGATTTTACTGGTTTTCAACAGCATCAGGAAAATTGCTGATCGTTTGATACCAATAAGACGTCCGTACGTCATCGGGGGGCTGAGAAAACTTGATTTCAACAGACAGACAGACGGACATGGCTAAATCGACTTCCCTATCTATAAGGATTCAGAATATATATACTTTATGGGGTCGCAAATGAATATTGTAGAAATTACAAACAGAATGACAAACTTATATATTCCCTTATCACCTTAGGTGAAGGGTATAATCAATTTTGCGTTAACACAATTTTCTGCTAAATTTTTGATGATCGTTTTATAATAAGTTGAAAGTCCACTTCCGAAAATAGGCTAAACAATATAAAAATATACTCTCTTCTAGTTTTATTGATTTCTATAAATTCTTATGATTTTTAAAAATTTACTGTCTTATTTAAAATCAATTTTTAAATATATTAAAGGTTTATAAAACAGAATTTGTATACAATCTTGGCTCAAAAAATCTTTAACAATTTTAAAGTTGTTTGGGAAAAAGATCTTTAACATATAATATTAAATTTAGTAAAATTGATTTAAAAAAATCTGGCAGCCCTATTAGCAACAAACGATCGTGCCCTAATGAGTGGGGTAGCGCGACTATGTTCATACATATGTATGTATTACAGTATGTTATACCAGTTCGTAGACATAGTTAAACTTTGTTTTTTATTTGGTTTGAGAGAAAAAATAACCATAGTTTTTTATCTCAACTAATCAAACAATCAAAAGCATACATTAGACGTGTGATATTGTGGTTTTCAACCATTCAGCATCAAGCTACCGTACGGTTAAGTTTAAACGTTTTCGCCGTTTTTTCTTAATTTCTTATTACGTATTTCTTCTTGGTGTTGAAAACTATAAGCTGAAAAAATTTAATTTTTTTTAAACAAAAGATATTAAAAATTACACAAAACAAATGTAAATGCAATTAATTGACTTAAAAAAAAGAGAAGAAAAAAAATTGTTTTGTTAAAGTTGTCTGTGGTTAATAAAAAAAAAAAAA
>NDXZ01017801.1:10390-24159 GCA_003055125.1 Paykullia maculata
AAAAAAAAAAAAAAAAATCAACAAGGTAGGTTAAAACAATAAAAAACAATAAAAATATGTTTTAAACCAAATTGAAAAGAAACGGAAAAAGACAAAAAACTGCAAAATGTTGAATGATAGATTAAAACAAATAATATTAGCTCAACTGTGTGATAAAACTTAAAATATCTATATACATAATTGAGTGGCTTAATATCAGTTACATTTAATAATAAATCATTTTTAAGATGATTGATTATATGTATAAAAATATTTGGCAAAAGAAAAAAAAAAATTAAATAAATGAATAAATAAAACCTATAATAAATTTATAATTCGCGCGATTTCAAACAAAACTTTTCAAAATTTCTTATTTGAATTAGATTGTGTTTGTACACTCGAAAATATAATGATTTAAAAAAGATAAAGAAGAAGAACGAGGTCTTTTTGAAACTACAGCTTTAAAATTATGTTAAAACACTAAACTGGTTATATGATATCTACTACATACACACATACATAAGTATATACATACGTATGTATGTATGTATTTACATACTCGTATATAATCATTTGGAATAATTATGGTTTTTACTCAAAATATTTTGTATATTTTATGGGCTATAATTGTTCTTTTAGAAATAAATTTTGTTATAATTTAAATTTTATTTTATTAACAATAAAAAATGTGTGTATGTATGTATAATATAATATATGTATAATATTTTAACATATGTACATACATATCTTTGTATATGATTTATACTATATAAAAAATATAACTTTTCAATGAACAAGAACATATTAAATTAAAATCAAAATAGAAACAAACTAATATACATATGTATTTATGTATGTAAGTATGCATATATACATATATATATTTATATATTTGTGTATGTAAATATGTATACATATAGATATGTACATACATATGTATGTATGCATATACTTTCCCAAATTATTTTGTTAATATATGTGCATAGGTATGTATGTATTTGTGAACCCTATAGAATATAAATTAAAAAAAGCTGGAATAAAATTAATAAGTTTGTTTAGTAAGAAAAAATCAGTGCTTTTAATGTAATGAAAACATATTACATATTTTTTATTAATGATCTTTTAACGTTAATCAATATTTTTACACGACGAAGCAAATACATACATATATGTAAATAAAAACAAATATTACATACATATATAAATTAATAAAAAAATTAACATAATTTAAAAAAACTTGGACCTCAAATCTTAAGTCTAAATGACTTAAGAACTTGTTTAGGTTCAAGGAACTTCAAAATATGCACTCACTCTTACAGGTGAATTAATGAAGATGTAATTAATTATGAACATTATTTTTTTGGTGTGTTGTTTTTAAATATTTTTTTTTTGTTAAATTTATTAAATATTTTTCGTTTGATTAAATATCTTTGTATGTAAATAGAAAAATGAGAAATGATAATTTACAACTGATTAATTTAAAAAAATTACTGGATCTTTTATACGGGTCGTCCATTAGAAGTGCTTTTAATATATCCCACACCCAGTTCAAAAGTGACACAACTCAAAATTTTCATTTTTCACTTAAACTATGCACAATACACTTGTTTATTTAAAAGAACAATATCAGTGTATTTTGTTGTTGTTAACTGTTGCTAAAAAACAGTTATGTCTTTATTTATGTTTCAATTGGTATAAACGTGCAACTCATAAAAGTGACTTATTTTTAGTTGTGTCAGAAAATATAATGGTAATAGATCCCTACGCTTAGGGCTGAATAGTTTTAATTCGAATTCAATGGTTCAACGTTTCTGTTTTTAAGTTAAAAACAAAAAAAATAAAAATAGTTAAAAATTTTAACTATTTTTATTTACTTAGAATTTTTTAATAAATGTTTATTTTTTTTATTTTTATTTACGTCAAAAACAGTTTATTTCGATTTCTGAAAAATTAAAGATTTGTAGTTGTGTCACTTTTGAACTGGGTGTGCGATATGTACATACATACATACGTACATATATACTTATGTAAATATGTATAAAGTTTTAAAAGATTCCTCTGTCGATTTAAGTGATTTTCATAATTTTTCTTACTAAAAATCAAAGAAATTTAAACACTTTCATAAGTAAAAAATAGTGAACAAAAACATATGTAGATGATCACAGAATAGTTAAAAAATACTATGGTCAATGAAATTTTTTTAATGATTGTCACAAATACATATATTATGACTGTAATCATATTCTACGGTTGCAAGAATCAATTACATATGTATATGTTTGTCTTAACTATTGACTTGATTACGGCAAATCATAGATATGTTGCTTTAAGATTATGTTTATACATAAATAATGGTTTAGTCACTTACTCATAATTAACTACAACAATAATATGTTTATGTTAGTCATAGAAAAAATTGCAGTAAAAAAAGCAAATCATAGAAATTAAAAATATTTGTGATCATATTCCCGTGACCATACTCAACCATATTTTTTCTCTGGGTGTACATGCACAAACACATAAGCCGACTTCCTAAACGCAAGTTGCAAAGCATAAATCGAAAAAAATGTGTATGCAATGAAAAGCAGGCTTTGCATACAAAAAAAAGCAAGATTTTGACAGCTAATACTCATCAAACTGAGTTGCAGGCCGATTAGGAACATTACGCGTTGCCAGAAATTTTACTTATGCTTTTTTAAAGTCTATGCATTGCAACTTGCGTTTAGGAAGTCGGCCATAGTTGTAAATAGAGAATTTTTTGCTCATTCCTTATACAGTTTTCCATTGACAATTAAAAAAATGATTTCCTCGTTTAAACTGCATTTGCAAGTTTTGAATTAATTAATTATAATTTATAAACATACTTTTATGTAATTCAAATATTAGTTTTACAGTTTCGACTTTAAACACTTTTGACATTATGCAGGAGTTAATAAACTCGTTATATACCTACATACATATTTTTAAATGTATTCTTTTTTTCAAAACAAAAGGTCAGGGTTAAAATAATCTTTGTTTGACAAATTTTTTAAGTTCAAAAACTAATACATATTAAAATTAAAAAAAAAAAAATCTTTAAAAAACCTTAACCAATTGTTTATTAAAGTTTTGTTATTAATTGTTATGTTTTTAGCCGGTTTATTCAGTCAAACCTACTTCATACATACATATGTTTACATACGCCTACCCGTTTGTTTGATGTTTACTTTAGTTCCTATATATGGAACGTCTTTAAATACGAAATTTACTAAAATTTGTTAAATCTGTACTTATAGAAATTTTCCATTTAATACTTTATTTACATTTCGATATATCAATACCTATTAAAAAAGGTGCAAAACTGTTTTGCTTAATTTACGATTTTAAAATGTTGCATTTAGTAATGCCCACCTTTTTTTTTATCAATCTGCTTCGCATACTTAGTTCAAATACATAATATTTCTCTTTGTCCATATGTTATAAATAAATAAAACGATAAACCGTATTATAAGTTCTAAATTAAGAAACAACAACAACTAAAGTTTTATACATGTATAAAAAACTCCCCTTAGTTTAATTATCTGGAAGTGCTGCAAAGCAATATTTTTAAGGTGATTTAAGTTTTAGTTTTTGTAATGTAAAGTAGCACAAAAAATTCCACTCTTTTTATTTCTTTAAACTTCAATTAATCTTTTCACAACATTTAGGAATAAAAGCAAGTTCAACCTAAACACAAATCGAAAGTCACGTATATTTTGTTTTATCATCGCAATGGAGAAGAATGTCGTAAGAAAATGGTCATTAATTTTGTCTTTTACCAGTTGCAAGACATACATACATACATATGTACATATTTAGCTAATTAAAAAATTAATAATAAAATATATTTAAGTAATCTTTCAACATGCAGCAATTAAGTCATTTCATTCCAGATTTGATTAAAATAATAATGATTTATCGTTTAGAAAATTATTAGCGAAGCATGGTCCGCGTAATGGCCCTGCCTAAATATTTTGTGTGTTGGTATTGGGCAAAAATAATTTAACAGAAAAGTGATAGCTTAAACTGTTATGTCTTACCCCCCATTGCCACATGCAAGCGTTAGTTCGAATAACGCAAACATTCACTCATTTTTTTAATAATACATAAATATAATTAAAACAATTCCACTAACCGCTGTAAGCGACATGGTGGATATTATTATACCCTTCACCATAGGTGGCAAGGGTTTATTATTTATTTGGTCGCCATAAAATATGTATATATATTCTGGATCTTTAACAAAAAGGAAATCGATAAAGCCATGTCCGTCTGTCTGTTGAAATCAACTTTTCTCAGCCCCCTGATGTCCTACGAACCCGGTGCTGATATTAAACTATCAGAAATATCCTCAAGCTTCTTACCAGTTTGATTAACAAATAAATGACTAAGATACAACCAAAAAAACACACAAAAATTACTTATATTTGTGTGAAAAACATGCCTTTCGGGTCATAAAAATTGGACTTATTGGCCCAGAATCCGCAAAGATATAGACGAAAAAAATTTATATTACAAAAAATTCAAATTTTTTAAGACTTTGATTACCAGCCAGCTGATCAGATGCAGTGGCCTTTTTAAATCCATCATGATAATGACATTTTTAAATCTACCTTGGCCGTTATTAAAAAATATATATATAACAAAAATTACCGAGGGAAGTGGTATAACCCGTTATTTAACTATTTTTGGCATTTTTCTTCTTTTTTATTGTGGCATTTGTCACAATAATGCATTGTTGCTATAAGGATTCCCTTTAAATTCATGTTGAAAAATGTAAAAAATTTTACAAATATATGCTTATTTTCAATAATAATATGTATACATGTATGTATCTATGTATATACATACACACATATGTATATTAAATTTTCAACAATTCACTTGCATGTGGCAACGCTGGGTTACCCTGAAATTCTTTATAAAAAAGGATAAAATAGTTTTAAAAAATTTAATACCTTTACTAGGATTATACCTATAAATAATTTTTTAAAATTTTTTTCTAGAAATTCATTGCACAAAAAAAAAATTAAATGGGCAGCTGCTCGAGAATATTAATATCAATACTTTTAAATATTTAATAACTTAAAAAGTTCGATCGTATAAACTTTTTTATTCCTTCTTAAACACATACATATGTATCTGTTGGTTCCTGATTTGTTTACATTTTTAAATATAAAGTGTAATAAAACTGCGCTTACAAATACTGATCAAACTCCACTAATGTCAACATACGTGCATATATGTTTGTATAGTTGCATATGTACATGTATGTATATCAACGTGCATGTTTGTATGTATGTTAAATGATTTTATTACAGGTTTTTATTTGCCAGTAGAGTTTAATTAAAATAACTGAAGCAAGGCTTTAGGGTAAATACCCCAAAAAGATATAAACTAATATGTATGTACACGAATTTGTATTTATCTATATTTTTTATTAATAAATACATACGGATGTATGAATGTATATAACAATAATAATGGTAATAATCTCACATTATGAACTTATATTATTTAAGATACGAACTCTTGTAAACTTGTTCGAAACAAAAGTATGTATACCAAACAATTAAAACAGTTATATACACAAAATACAAGTTAATTTAATTTTAATTGTTGTTAAGTCATTTATGAAATTGTAACATATAAAAGAGTTATAGAAATGTGAGTAAAGTAAAGTACATACATACTTATATAATACATGGCTAACAGTGTCGATCACATTTGAAAAATATTTTTTTTAACGTTATGTTGAAATATTGCAACCATTTTTTTAAGCACATTGCGTGTGAGGAGTGTGAGGCTTGTCATAGTTAAAGTCTTTATAAAGAAAAAAAGTTAAGACGTTAAAAATTTGTACTAACACATGCACAAAATATGCCTATAAGGCATACACCATATTAACTGCCCTGCTATAGGAAAAAGTATTTGGCATTAATGTCATACTTATAGCATCTGTTGCTCTTTTAAAAAAAAATCCTTTAAATATTGTACAGAGAAAATTTTAGTACAAACTCTTACAAATATTTCCTTTGACTTATACGCCAAGAATGATAGTAAACAAGATCGCGCATTCCGGTTGTAAAAAATTTTTCTCTCTGCGCATTTAAGTCACAAAAGTCGCGCTCTCAATAAAAACAAGGGGCAAAACGATAACAAATAGTGTATTTATATACTCATACAAAGAGTTAAAGAAAATAAAAGTGGAAATTACTAAGAAAAAACCCCTTTTTTTATAAAATTTACATCAACCTTTTTAATTTATTTATTTATAATCATTTTCATAGAAAATTCAAGTAAAATCCATTCATTGTTTTAAAAGTTATTTACAAAGAATTCCGGTGTTAGAAGTAACCCATATGATAAATAACCGTTTTTAAGCCAATTTTATAAATAAAAGCATCCAGTGTTTATATATATTTGTTATAGAAATATTTTTTTAAAATTAAACCTTATTGTTTAATTCGTTTTTAAAATTTTTATTATTTTGCGTTTTTGTTGTTTGGAAAATTCAGAGAGTTCATGATTTAGGTCTCTCATTAAAAAATACATCCGAGCTCTAAAGAAAAATTTATATTTTGGGTCAACTTCATGTGTTTTTTAAAAAAACCTTCGTTATTATTTGGTTGAACAGTGCTTTTTTTACACATCATGATAAATAAAAACACTTAAGTTATCAAATTGCTTAAAATTTAAAACATCACTTTTTTATTTACTTTTTTAAACAATCTCTATGAAATTAACATCTCTTACATGTAGTTTCTATATTTTTCTGCCTTTTGTAACGTCAGACATTGAACAGCTGACTTTTGTAAACAGAAAGGAACATGTGCAATGCGCTATCTTGTTTTCTATCATTCTTGCGTATACGTAATATACAATAAAAATGTACAGAGGTACGTTAAAAAAATGTATATAAATTTGTACTGAAATTTTTTTCAAAAACATTCAAATGACACTTCATTACTTTATAATCTAATAGACACACATGTAAGCTATTTTCTATAAAATAAAAAAAAAAACATGTTAGCCGGTTTTTAGATAAATGGAGTTTTGCATTTTACTATAAGTTCAGAACAAGTTATGAAATTTTATTAATGTTGTTACAATTTATTATTACAATTTTTCAATTTATAAAGTATTAAACATTTTTAAAAAGTTGTTTCACATTTTATTTCTTTAAGATGATTTTAAATTAAACTTTTTCTTAATCGTAACATAGTTTGAAAAAATTAAACCTTTTAAAAATTAAATGTATGTATGTATGTAAAAAATGTTTAATAGGTGCATAATTTATTTCTTTTGATCCATACTGTTAGCTTTACTTGTCCATACGATTACGGTATAAATGGTTAACTAACATTTTTAAAATGACATAGATGAACAACGAAACGTAACATGGCAACGTTTGCTTATTACATTCATCTACTACCTACATTTATAAATACTTATGTACATGTGTACTACAAACTCACATACATATAAGTACTTACAAAATAATATTTTTTTGTACTAGCATTAGATGTCTGTCCTAAATTCAACATTTAACAAAATGCTATTTGTTTAAAATAAGCAAATTGTTGTGTTTTACGTACAAGTGTTGGCTAAATTAGCAATGTCCACATTACAAAATACATGCACATGCGTTTGCTTTCGTTGAGTGAAAACTTTATGTGTTTTGTTTTTGTTACAATAATAAAACAAATAATACAATTTTCGTTTGCTTTTAACGATTGTCTTATATAAACAGCACATACATAGATACATAAGTGCTATATGTACATAACTATGTATGTACATACATATATTTAGTCAATAAACTTCCAGTGTTTTTTCGTAAGAAAATATGTACTTAGTTATTGGGTTTTTATTTTTTATGTACGTACATATGTACATATGTTTGTGTGGACATGTAAATTTGAGATTACTTCATTCCCTTTCAAGTTGCAGTTTAAAGATTTTAATTAAAAAAATATTGTAAAAATGGCTGGGAAATTATTTGTTTAATTTAAAATCTTTGGGCAAGTTTCGAACTCATTAACTAAATATTATTTTTTAATTTATTTCTATTATTTAATATATTAATTTATTTAATCAATTTATGTAGTTTTTGTTTTTGCTTTCTTTTTTTAAATCAGACCAGTCTTTCTAATGACCTTTTTAACTCAAGGCTTTTTAGTTACTAAATTAAGCTTTGTCGCTATTAAATTTTAATTAATAATTTTAAAACAAGACAAACGTACTGCATATTTTTAACTTTTATGTTTTAATTAATACTTGTAATAATAAATTCTCACGAAAAACTATAACACATTAATCGCAATTAACTTACAATCTTAGCAGTAGCATAATTATTTATTTAAATACCATGAGCATTAATATAGGAATTTACATACATACATACATATGTATGACCTATTAATTTTGCATCATAAACCTGATTACTTTTAGGAGAAAAACTGATTTTAAAATGCTAGACCTCACAAATAGATGGATGTAAAGTTTTAATTATAATAAAAAAAAATTTGGTCATAAAGCAAAACAAAACTCAAAAACTTGTAATAAAAATGGTTAAAAACAAAACAAACGAAATATTTCAAACAAATGCAGTTAAAAATACACATACATACAGGCATATTCATACATACAATTGCATTAATGCATACAACAACAACACCTTACACACACACACATACATATGTAAAAGCACAAATATGTGTAAATACATCTATCTATTCGTGCCAGCGTTGCCACGAACTGCAAAAAAATAGTTTAGCTATTGGTTAAGAAATTTAAAAAAAATCATATAAACTGAAAAAGATTTAAGAAAAATACAATTTTATACATTTAAATATTCCCCCTATCGTAAAAAGAATTAATGCAATGTTTAAATGGTGTCCTTTAGCTTTAAGATTTAAAACTACATATTCGCGTCAATAATTTTTGGTAATTCTATTTAACAAGTTGCAAAGTTATTTATAAAAATTAAATCATTTTCTTAAATTTTGCAAATAGCTTAAATATAAAAATGTTTAAAATCAGTATTGGTTTGTTTTAAAGCATTATTTAAAAATGTTCCGGGATTTTTCAAATAGTTTTGTTATTATTTGTTTACTAAAAAATTGGCAACTCTGATATATGTATGTACATATGTATGTGAGTAAGCCAACATTGCCTAATATTTGTTTAATACTGTGTGTCTGTTTGTTGGGTCTGGCTATGTATCATGTAAACAATCAAAAATCTAAACTGTTTTTTTTTTCTCTTTGGCACTACCGGTAAGTATGTACGTCTTGTATATACTATTGGACAGCATATTTGTGTTAAAGTTTCTTCTAATGTTGGCCAATGATGCAGAAATATTTGAATGTCTACAGCCACCATTGATTATCTATCTGTTAGACATGGCTTAAAATAAAAAAAAAATAAAAATACAAAAAACTAGTTTTACGTTAAATTAAAAGAAATGTATGTACTTTTTGTTGCAGTTAGGCTTAAACATAGCTTTGTATTTATTTATTTTTTTTTGCTTTGGTGTGCGCTCAAAAAAATATGTTAATAAACCAGGAAACGTTGGGGGGCTAATAATATACGAGTATATAAAATACCGCTCACAAGAATGGCTTGAACTGTGTATTCACCCACGATCGTGATTAAAAATTTGTTTTAATCACGTTGGCGTGCAGTAGAATAAATTATTATTTTATGTACATATATATTTGTTCCGATAAAAGGCATCAAGATTATAAAGTAATTATTTAAAAACCTTTAGTATTTATATATGTAAGTCCAATTTTCTAAAAAGTCTTACGGCCCTTTTTATTAAATTTAAAAATTTTCCACATAAACCCTAAATTAACTTGGAATTTATGATTATGGATAACGTTACCACTTAATCTAATGTTTTAGGTTTTCTTGACACTTAGGCCGAAATTCACAGTTATTAATCAAGTATTTGTAAACTAAAATGAAAACTTGTACTAAACTAATAAAGGCTTTATGTTTTTTAGTTTAGGCACCAAAAGCCCGTATTAGTTAAACAATAGTTATCATTTTTGTTTACAAATAGTTGAATAATAACTGTAAATTTTGGCCTTAGAGTTTGTTTCAAAGCGATTAAAAGTATTGCAGTTTATTATAATTAAATGATTTAAAATAAAAATTGTTTTATTAACAATATAAGTAAATAATAAAATTAGTAAAAAAAGTTGCATATTTTAAAGTCAAAATGTTTCCAATATTTTATTATGAAAATAAAATAATTTCTTTTGGTGAGATTTACAAAAAAAAAAAATTTTTTTTTAAATATTTAAATCATATTGATTGGAACAAGCATTTCATACTTAAAAGAATTTTTTTTTTAATGAAGTAGTCTTCTTTAGGCTTTTTATTATAATCAATCAGATCTAATTAAGATGTGTGTTCGTGTGTGTATGTGTGTAATAAAAAATAGGTTAGCGTAGAGTTTTTTGAATTTATAAAAAAATGAAGCCGGGTTTTTTCTTCAAAAATATGTTTTCTTATTTTGATTGAAAAAAAAAATAATTTTACAAAAACATAAAAAAAGTATTTCTGCTTTAAAACGGGTTAACCGACTTAGACTATCTGGTTGTTCGAATTAATAAACTATTAAATATTCTAATAAAGTAGATTAAAAATGAAAAAGTATGCCAGAATATTTTGACTAATCTGTTTCATTTATAAATTTTATGCAAGTTTTTACAAAATAATATTTGCCATGCGATTAGATTTGCATAATGTTTGGCGAAAAGTCCTTATTCTCTCTGTAAATCTTACGATTGTATAGAACAGGTGAATTGTGGTCTTAAGATTTGATTATTAGAAGAACCAAAAATTGTTGAGGTTCGGGAAATAAAGGATAATTTGCAATGAAAATTCTATTAAGTTTTTAAATGTAAAGCAAAAATTTGATTAAAAAAAAATATATGCAATGCGGTGAAAGTTGAAATTTTGTTTGTGTAAAAGTCAGGCTTCGCTTAGACAGCAGAACGTAATGTATAAAAAAAAAATAAAGTATTATCCGTATGTCCCAATTCACAAGGCAGAAATAGAAAGGGAGACATTTTTTCAATTATCTTTTCTAGTACAGATAATCGTGTACATGATACAATTAAGCCAACAATGCCAGCTGATTTTTTTTTGCTATCTGTTATGTCAAACTCCATACATAAAAAATAATTTTCTCTCTGTTCATAGCGTCAACACTCTCAAACATCATACAAAAAATGTAAACAAAATTCCCTTTGAACTAAGACTACCTGATTTATTGTATCATGGTCGTGTACTACACACTTTATCTCTTTAATCCCACGCATACAAACTTCGTCTGTCTGCCTTTCAATGTCTGCTTTATAAATTGAGACTATAATAAAAGAGCGGCAGTTTACACTACTAACGTTAACTAAAAGTAAAAATAAAAATAACAAAAATGCATTCCTGATCTAATAAGCCGTGATGGGTTTTAAAAAATATTCAAATAGTAAAGCTTGCCATAAGACTTAAATTTCTATTAGTAAATAATTTTTAGACGATAGTGCATTTTTACACAAAAAAAAACACCCATGTCGTATTACTTGTATTAGCCTTAAGCATGTCAGTTTTCTTAAGAACTTTATAATAAAGTCAATCATAATGTCTCTTAAATATACCTTATTAGCAAGTTTTTAAAACGAAACTTTGGAAAAATCTACAAATGACGCCTTTAAAAAATTATCAAAAAATACAATTAAATTTAGATATGTTTTGCACGAATTTCTTAGTTATTGTTTGACAAATTATTTCTAATTTATTTTCTAAAACAAAATAAGCTAAGCTAGCCCCATACATACATAAGGGGCTACCAGAATAATAAAAAGTCGTGTTGTTTTTTTGGCGATTTATGAATCAAAAATCATAAATCAAAAATCAATATCATAAATAATATTTAACAGGGAATTAAAATTCACTTTTTTTTTAAACTATTTATTATGAAATGGCATAAATTAAAAAAAAAAAACAATTTCAAAACTATTTACTTTTTGATTAAAAACTAAATATTTCATTGGCATTTTACCCAAATTAACCAACAAGATTTGTCAAAATAATGATAAATAGTCAAATCTGGCAACTATGCGCATCTTAAAAAAACTTTACACAGATTTTTTTCAAAGCCGGATTTAAAAAAAAACTACACATGTTTGAATTATAAAAATTTTACATATACATTTTTATTGTTTGTTTTTTAAATTGTTTAAACTGGTTTTATTCCAAATTAAATATTTACATATGTATTTAAATCAAAGTGATTCTAAAAAGCAAACAGTATTTAAGATATTTTTACAATGAGCAAAATTTTGTTAGTAATAAGAAACAAATAATTTTTAAGCCACCTTCATATTACAGTTTAAGTTTTTCCATAATCTAGCCTTGTTAAAATGTTTCAAAATATGTACATATATATATACAAACATTTGCATGAATAATTTTTTATGAGTGTAGTAATTTTAATTTACTATTTCTCACGCTCGGAAGTGGTGGTGACCTGTAAACAATTAACAGTTTAATTATAAAATTTTAAATAAACTTTGCATAATCAAAAAAAAGTGTTTAATGGTTTTACGAAATATTTAAATATTTTTTACAAAAAGTAATTACATATTTTGGCCACTATTTAATATGCTGTTTGAAAAAAAACCTTTCGTTTAAGACAAGAAAAAAATAACAAGAAATAAATTTTACATGTGCCTTTGTTTTTGTAACAGAATACAAACACATATACAATCCTAACTTAACTTAAACGAAAGTTTTTTTATAAAGAGCACACTAACAAAACAGAAGATTTACTCCCCACTATATAGTACAAGTGTAGAGTAAATATGTCATAATGTGAATGCGGCTTAATTTTGCAAATAGCGTCAAATGTCAGTGTGCTTTGACATCTACATATGTTGTAAACAAACAGAGAATTAGGCAGTTCAACGATACACATTTTCAAATAAACTTTTCGTGAAAACAGAACTCATTTTTATACCCTTCACCACAGGTGACAAGGGTATATATAAGTTTGTCATTCCGTTTGTAATTTCTACAATATTCTGAATCCTTATAGATAGGAAAGTCGATTAAGCCATGTCCGTCTGTCCATCTGTCAGTCTGTTGGAATCAACTTTTCTCAGCCCCCCGATGTCGTACGGACCCGTTACTGGTATCAAACAATCAGATTCCCCGAGATTCTTGCTATTAAAAACTCACCAAAATCCAACAATTAACGAGGTATAGCCAAATTATTTTTGAAATTATTTTATTTTCTTTATAAAAATTATTATATTTGTGTGTAAGACAATTCAATTTGTCTTACACATTTCAAAAGAAAAAAAATTTTCGAGAAATAATCAAAAACATTTTTCGAGTTACATACATATGTTACATACAAATTTTTTTTTGTTACCCAAAATTATTATATTTGTGTGTGAGACATGCCTTTTAGGAAAATTTGTAAAAAATTTACTAATTGTCACAGAATCAGCAAAAATATGGGCGAAAACCCTATATGGACTAAAATTAATATCATAATAAAATCAAGTTTTCTAAGCCTTTAAATACCTTTCGGACATGTAAATACATACGTACATACATAATACACGTAGTGAAGGATATAAAAGATTTGACACAGCCAAATATAGCCGAATATATTTCTAATGAAATGGTAGCAAATCACATTATGACATTACTTTTTGCACCACCCTGTATGCTTATTTCCAAATACATAT
>NDXZ01017819.1:0-10773 GCA_003055125.1 Paykullia maculata
CGGAACTTTCATACTAAGTGGTCATCTGCTTCGCAACAAAAAAAAAAAAAATAAATAAATAAGAAATATGAATCGCTTTAGAAATCACTTAAAATTTATTTAAAAAGAATTAATAGATTTTTCTAATATCTTAATTTGTTTATAAATAAAACGCATGAATACAAATGGAATTCGTTTAATACAAATAATTAAAACAACAAAAATAATAATTTTAAGAAGTGTTGATTTAAAATAAACAAATTCTTTATTTTTGGTGAATTTGTATTATTTTAAAATAAAAAATTATTCCAATAAATGATGCTATTTCAACAGCGGTTTTGAATAGAAATATTAAAAAAGTATGTTTAATAAAATAATTATGTATTAAAAAATCATCATATACATACACATGTACATATGTATGTATGTTGGCATGTGATTAAGTGATAAATATCAAGAGTTTTTATTAAATATTTTTCTTTCTACATTTGTTTAAATTTTGTTAATTTGTTGTCAACAATAGTGCAATTTTTTGTTTTGTTGTTATTAATGTTACACATTGGATTGTTTGGATTTCTTTCTGTTGACATTTATTGGTCTTACTTTTAAATATATTTTTATGTTTGTAATTTTTTTAATATAATCTTTTTCTTTGTCAATTTAATTTTTTTTTAATAAATCGTAAGATAAGACAAGACGAAAAAAAATTTGTTGTTTCAAAGGTAAACAACGAATTTTAAAATACCCTAATATAAGAAATATTTTTGTCTCTTTGTTTCTTTAAAAGAAAAGGATTAATAATATAATTTCTAATAGTTTAAATTAATTCAAAAATATTTCTAACTTTTAATATACATACATATGTATGTATATAGGAATTTGATTTCTTGTCATTTATAGAAATACATATTTTTTTTAATTTTTAAATATTATTTAATCAATAATTTCCTTAGATTAAATAAAGAAAAATGTATTTACTCGTGGACCACATTTTAAAATTTTATTTCAATTGTGTTATTTTGGAATATATTGCGTAACATAATCGAGATTTCTGGCTCAATTCAAACCCCTGGCTAGCAGACTAAAAAAAAAATTAAAAAATTTTGTAAAACAAGTTGAGGTTAAACATTTTTTAGATCTTGTCAATGTGTACTGTTTCATTATTTTTGCTCAAATCTATACAATTTACATTTTTATTGTAGGGAACCTAAAAAAATATCAATGTTTCTTTAATGAATCGATAAGAAACCTAAATAATCCGAAAAAATATTGATAAATAAATATAAAAACAATTTTTTTTATATATTTATTTTAAGGTTATTGATTTTAAAGTTTTTTTTTTCGAATATTTATTGTTTGGTTTTAAGGGGTGCGTGCGTGATCATGCAAACACTTCCAACAAAATACAAAGTTTAGTACTTTCAGTTAGTTCTTAGGGCAGTTCTCAAGTACTTAAATTTGTCGCAATAATAATTTTTTTACAAACAATTTTTTTGGTTAGTCATAAAGATTTAAAAAAATTTTAATAAAAATTATTATAATTTCTTACATATTGTTTTGATCGTTTTTGTTTTGCCTTCTTTATTTCCATTTATTTAGGACCACAATAACTTTTATACCTTAAGGCTTTACTTACAGGCTTGGCTTATAAAGCTTACATTTATTTAAAAAAGTATTACTTAGGAAAATCAGCAATAATTTATCAAAAAAAAAAAAAAATTTTTTACGTTTTCTTTAGAAAAAAAATTATGGGGAAACTTCATTAAAAACGGATTAATTTTTGTGACATGTCTGAAAATTTGGCAATAAGTTATTTCCCTTCAATTGCTAATATGTAAGTTAAAATCATTAAAATTGTGTTTTAAGTGCATTTAAATTTTATAAATTTTGACAAGTGTAGAAACCAGTTAAACAATTATTGTTAAAACGTGTATATAAACGATAAATTGGTTTTCAGTTAAGCATTGCATCTAAATGGTTTAAGAAGTTATAATTAAAAGTGTTGGCTCAGAAGTTTGTGACAATCTAACAAAAAAGCTTACCGTAATTGTCATATTTTTATTGAACTTATTAATTTTAAATTTATTAATGAATTTTATTTCGGCTTAAAGTTCTTATATTTTGAAAGTGTGATATGTTGATATGTTTAATTTGAGTATATTTTTTGTAATTACAAATATGCCTTATAAAGCATAGGTTTCTTAAAAAGTGTTGCCATAATCTCAAAACAATTTTTGTTACCAAAATTATAACTAAGTAACCAAACAAGAAAAAATAACCAGAGACTTATTTTTTATTTAACAAAAAAAAATTAATAAATGAATAAACAACAACAAAAAAATAATAATAATAAAAAAGCAAAGCAAAAATAAAATTATGTCTTATATCCAAAACTTAAATAAAGTGGACGCCAGTTTAGCGAATGTGAAAACGAACTTACATTATTTGTGTAAAAAAAATTATTTTTTAAACTCTTGTGTATGGAAATACATCAATGTAAGTATGTATATAAATATATATGTATGTATACTTATTTTAATAATCAATTTAAATAATGCATAAATAATTTAGGCACAAAAAATTATGTTGAAAAAAAAACTTAGCAACGTTAACTATAACCTTAAAGGCCCAGTTAGGCATTCATGAATATACCCTTAATTTTCCCAAATATTTTTTGAATTATAAAAAAAATTGGTTTAAATTTTACTTTTTAGGATTTTTTAAATAAAAGTTCTATTTATGAAACATTTTTGTTGAGAAGACAGTTTTAAAGTTATTTTTTAAATTATTATATATGTTTAAAATAGAGCTGCCAATAAACTAACATTAAGGAAACAAAATATTTTCTGAAAAATTTTCGATAAACTATATTTATAGAACAATATTTAATGTCTTCTCCTTTTGTTAAACATTTTTTACGCAATTTTCGATTTTCCTCGCCCACTCACATCTTATTGACCAACAAATTACCTGATTTTAGAATTCAGTCTAATAATATTTGTAATCATCTGTTCATCATAATTTTTATAAATAAAAATTATAAATATGATAACAAAATGTTTTTTTTATTATTAAAGTTTGTTTTGACATTTATTGACGTTTTTTTTTTGTGTGGAAACACACAAATGTTTTTATTTAAATAAATTTAATTCATTCAAATGAATGTCAACAAACACTTGTTGCAAATAAATCTTTAAACTAATTCTCTTAAGTCAGCTGTTTTAAATATCTTTAAATTATTTAATTTGTTGCAGCATTTTTTTAAACATTTTTTCACTTTTTTATTAATTTTATTTTAATTTAATTTATAGTTCTCTCACATATGTATGTAAATGTGCATTTAAGATAAATATTCCAACGACTGCTGTTTATCTCTCTGCCTGTCATTTTTTCTATAATTTTTAACTATATTTTGAAATATGTTTGGAATTTTTTAATGCTGCACCCCCAAGTGCCATTCTTTTTACTCAATTTATTATGTGCAATGACATTTCTCTTTATGTAGAATATTTTCTTTTCTATATATGGGAAATTTATAACAATTTTTTGTCTATAGTAAATTGTCTGTATCTGTGTTTTAAATAAAAGAAAATTTTCAGTAGATTTTCTATTTTTATTAAAATGTTTAAGCAATTAAAATAAACATAAGACTTTTTTTAGTTCTTAGCTTAGAGAAAGTGTTTATAAAAATTTCGTTTCATTACAAAAAATCTTCCACAAATAATCTGTTTATCCATATCCCATAAATTTACTAGACATTTATAAAATAAAAAAAAATTTATGATTTTTTTTAAATCCCTCTTTAAGGTGGGAATAAGTAGAAACTGGCTTAAGCTTTTTATTAAGTTTGGAAATTTTAAAAAATAAAACAAATATTATTTTTAAATGAATTTACTTAGTTTAAGTTTAGTTTGTAACATCATATTGAAATTTTTTCCTGTTGTTAACATATTAACTGCTTATATTATTAAAAGGCGGTTAATTGATACGATATTAAAAAAATAAATTTTTTTTTATTTTTTTATTTCAAATAATTTCGATTATTAGCACGTCTTATATCGAATAATTATAAAAAAATATTTGCATGCATTAATTTTTAATTTCTACGTTTAAAGAAAAATGTATCACCAAATTCAAATTAACTGAAGTTTCTGTTACAACTAAATTTATTTTAAAACGAATATTTTTCTTAATGAAAAAATAAACATTTTGTTGATATTTCTAAGCCAATATACGTTTCAATATAGGATCATTCATACATATGTATGTGATCATGAATAACTGTCAGTTTATTACTTTAAATATGTCAGAAAATACCTGGCGGCAAATCGGAAGCTGTTTTAAGACAATCGTAATTTGTTAAAGTGTTTGTTTTGTGAAATCTCTTGAAATGTTAAAAGAATTCAAAAATACTTATGTATGTTTTTATATAACAGTGGTGGTTAGATGATCATTCCTAAAAGTCTTTAACACAGACAACTTAAAGTACGGCACAGAAAAAAACATTTTATATATTTATTTATTTTATTTATTATTTCTTTTCGATGTCCCATACACAAGACTTAAGCCTTATATTGCAGTATAGAACTGAGCATATTCGAATACAATAAATAAGTAACAATAACAAAAAAGGTGTAAAATTTAATTAATGACTTTTTAAAATACGCTGTAAATAATTTTAAATAAAATATAAAACAAAATCTAAAATTTAATCAAATTTAATAACATAATGAATTTAAAACAGAATTTTAAAAATTAAAAAAAAACAAGCTAAAACCAAAATATAATGAAAAGCTGAAGACAAACATTGTCATACAAGAGAATTTACATATGTACATATATATATATTTAACATGAGAAATGACCAAAAATAAATTTCCTGAATTGTCGCGCGTTACTAATGGTTTGTGATGTATAGGGAATTCCGTTCCAGAGACTGATGGTATGAATAAAAAAATGGTATTTAAAAATAAGTGTTCGATGACTAAAAGCTAGAATTCTCTTGCCTCTTCCAAGTGTTGAAAAGTTTAAACGTCCATGAAGATGTTCAGGCCGATGTGTATATATAATTTTATGCATAAATAGTAAACAACGCACTCTTAAATAATTATCAAAGCTAACACCGTAAAGTAAGATTACATAGGGGGAGATATGATCATATCTCCTCAGACCATATACGTATCGAATAATGTTATTAGACGCCACATTAAGTTTCCTTTTACTTTCACCGTCACAACTGGCAAATAGCTCACAGCCATACATTAAGATAGGTATCAAATAAGATTTGGCAAGATAATTAAAAATAATATCTCTTGTATACAAATATAAAATATTTATGCAGATCAGTAAAATCCCTTAACTTTTTCTTTAAAAATCTTCTTAATAAAAATATAATAATAATTACAAATATTTTTTAAAGAGAGTTTTAAATAATTAAAAAAATTTTAAAAATCGTTAAACAAGTTCTAAGTGTTTTTTTTTCACAATTCAAGATTTTTTTATTTAATTTTTTTTAAAATTTGGTCACATCTGCACATCTATAGTATTCGTCTATATATTGCCTAACAAATGTTTACCCTTCGATGTGAGAGTACGAGATGGCCACCTACAATCAATTCTCATTTAAAACAATTAAACTGTTTACACTTAAATAACCATTTGGTAATTGTTGGAGTCTCAAATTAACACGTTTTGATTGAAAAAAAAAAATTTTAAAACCAAAAGATATGTATAAACATAAATTAATAATAATTTTAGTAAAATGTTTCTTTTGTTTGTTTATTTTTATTTGGATAATTATAAACAATATGATTTTAGAAAATTCCAATAAAAAGAATTGATATTCGAAACAAATAGAGAATGAATATTAAACGCACCTTGACTTTAGGAACTTCTTTTTGAGGTCGTACGATTGCACTTAAAGAAGCTGTTACATTGACTACTTCCGTTTGTGAGTCGGTGCAGCAGAGGTACTTTTTCCGCTGGGTCATACGACTTTGGCGTGATAATTGCGAAAGAAGGGAGCGTTTTTTGTTTCTATTTTGCTTGGTTGATCAACTTAATTAAGTTAAAGTTAAACAAAATCATGTCACAGCATCTTAAGTTTTGTTTATTTGTTAGTGTTAGTGCCAATATTTATTTTACATACAAGTACATCAGTTATCTTATGCATACACGTACAAATATTTTTCTTTTATATTTAGTATTTTTTAAGATACACTCACATACATACGTTATTGTCAAGGTTATTGCTTTTATGGGCTCTACAAAATGTATAGATGGCTAAAAAACCAAAATTATATAATTTTTTTTTGCACGACTTGAAGTCGTGTTTTGTATTCATAACGTAGTTCATTTAAAACTACCTTGAAACATTTAAATAACGACATGGGAAGCCTGTAGCTTATTATAGTTTAATTGTAGTTTAACACATCTTGAAATTGTAAGCGTAAGGGCGTAAACGTAATTATGGCGAAAGCTGCAATGCAGTTTAAGAATATTTTCATCATAAGCATTTATTTTTCAATTATTTTTTCACAGACGCTTTAAAATAAAGAAAAAAAGACCAGCATGTAATTTGACAGGCAGATTTCTCCTTTAAAATTTATTTTTAGTATTTGTTTTTAGATACACATATTTTAAAAACTTTTTTTTAACGTTAAGGTGGTTTTAACATTGACGGCAATCGTTTTTTTGACTCATAGAGCCGTTTTAGCCAATCGTAAAATAAACAAAAAAAAAAAAAAAATCATTTATTGGGGGCGAGAAGGGTATTATTCAAATCAGTTTGGAATTAAAATAACCGAAAAATATTCAAACTGCTGATATTTGTGTCAAATTTTTTGAACGAGTAAACTTAAGAGGATTTAAATATTATATTGATGTTTTGTACAAATAAAATACACAGTAACTAATAATTTTAACTACATACATAAGCTTTTAAAGGTAAAGCCCTAAGCTTTCTTTTAAAATAAAAAATTTTTTTTTTGCAAAATAATTTTTAAAAAATTAATTTTTTTTTTAAATTTTTTTGGGAAAGATTGAAGAAATAGATATTTAAACTATTTGGGAAAATTTTCGCTAAGAGCAATAGGTAATAAGTTATATGGATGAGAAAAAAAACCTGTTTGGCCAAATGGTCAAGTTTTGACCTCCTCTAACTTAGAGATTTCTTGACCGATCTTGTTCAAAAAAATTGTGTCTAAACTACTATCCAATAGAACTAACTATGGTGCAAATTTCATCCCGATCGGAAGACATCGTTTTCAAAAGTTGTTTCACTTGACATGAAATGCCCCATATAAAAACTTCAAAAATTTATTGTAATTTTTATAAATTATTTCTAAGTGCTGAGACACGCATGTACAGAATCTTACCAAAAAACTTTTTATAGCTGCCTGCAGTGTTGCTTATTAAAATTGACATTTAGATCAAAATGGTCTTGGTCTGATATTTAAATATGGTTAAGCACGGTTTCTTCCTCTTCCACCATTTGTAGTTAATAGGACTAAATTTGCTTCTGTTGAATTTTTGTTTAAGTTTCTGTCGCAACTATTTGAGCAGATAAATTTCTTATTGATATACTTAATATAGCGGCAATTGTTTGCTCGCATCTGCATTGCCAAACTTGACTCGACTGCGTAATAGCGGCACACAATTCCAACATGGGCTTCTTTAAATTTACTTTTCTTTATTTGTTTAGATAACAGAAAAGTACCGAAATACTGGACCAAAGTGGGCTTTTTATACGCTTTCAACGGCTGCCTTCTAATCCTTATATTTAATGCCAACTTCATATAGAAAGAAAATTCCTATAGCGATTTAGTTTTTGTATAAAATGGCCAGTAACAGATTATTACAAAACGTTGGGCTTGTGTTCATATATTGTCTTTGAAAGATCCAACTTTTATAAAAAACTAGCTGAGAGCCCTGGGGGCTAATTCTGGCATTCGAAAGCGATCGAAATCTAACAATTCCAATTAGAATCTAACTAGAATTCCTATACCTAAAGCAAAGAAAACTCGCACGTTCGAGTAAAACTCGATCGCCATCGAATGACGGAATTAGGCCCCTGGCTTCGCACAGAAGTTATTTACTAATGAAAAAAATTAGAAATGCGTTTTGCGAAAAAATATATGTCGATCCAACTGTTCTCAAGTGATGCGGTTACATACATGGACCATTTTATTTTTATATACTTATATGTATGTATAAATATTTGATTTGCCAAAAAATAATAAATTTATTGAGAAAACCTTAAAAACATAATACACATTGGGTGTTAAACACATGTTTATAACGTCTTAATTGTGTATGGCCATTGTGGGTGAAGTGACATAAGGAAAAAAATTAATTAAAATCGCAAACTGCCTACAATTTATGTGAAACATATTTACATACGTGCGTATGTACTTGTACATACATTAATACATCATCAACATTTTATAATTAATTTTCGGAAATTTTGTTTTTACCCAATTTTTTTTATACAATACATACCCACATACATACATATGTATTTATGTATTTTTTTGTACATACATATGTATGTATATATTTATCCGACTGCCTGCGAACGATGGGTGTTTTAATTTTATTTATTTTTTACGACGTTTTTTATTAACAGATTCATTTCATTGCTAAATTAACACAAACAAAAAAAAAAAACAGTTAATTGATTTCAACAGAGTTTGTTCATTTAATGTTTTTTTTTTTCTTCAAAGCTAATTTTAAGACAAAAGTTTTATTTTCATTGTTTTCTGCTTATAATTCCTCAATGTACACTTTCGAAAACATTTAAACATATCTATGTACATACAACATATACATACATATGTATGTGTATGTATGTATATATATACATATTTACATACTTGTATACATATTGACAAAAAAAAAACAGCTAATGACCTGTTATAGCACGAAAACTATATACTACACACCTGGACATTAGAAAACAAAATATTAACCTCTAAGGACATCCATAAAAGGAAGGGTTCTATGTGATGCACCCATTTAAACCAATTTAATAGGTATGTTAAGCAAACTTTTTGTAGAATAAATATTTAAAATATGCCCGTTTAACAAATAAATAAATAAAAGATACGAGTAAGAGTGCTAAATATATATATATACCAATGATTTAATTTCAAAAGTAATCTTTTGTTGTTGAAAGCTGCCATAATACATGATTTTTCTTAATTTTTATTATCACATATAATATAATAGATTACCATTTTAAGTATGGCAGGCACCAGCTTAACAGTTTTTTTATATATCAAATGTAATCAGTTTGTATTGCGGTGGTCCCGTTTACTGCTTTGATCCGACCCAACTATTGCTTAAATAAGGAAATTATTAAAAACGTGACCCATACCAGGTTTGAAGTCAACTGGATTTATGGTTTCCGATTTAATTATATGGGAGGACATCGTTTCCACTACTTTTTTATAAATACTAGTTAATTCGTCAAAACTAATCGGGTGTTCTCTGTTATTTTCATAAAAATAAATTTTTATTTACAAGGAGACTGTAATAAAAACAAAAGATAGTTTAACTTTGGTTAAAAATATCTTTAACTAACAGGAACCTTAAGGGCAAGTTCTAATAACGGAACTTGATGTTCAATGTCAAAACCGAAATAGAATTTAAATACATTTAAAACAATATTTTGCATATTGCAATCAGTAAATTAAATTATACTCATATACAAGTTTACCTTTTCTTTATTTCTATATCTATTTCTTTCTCACTTGTAAGTGTGACATGTTGACATATTTACACCAGCTATAGAAAATGTCCAAAATTCCTAGAACATTAAACCTTTAATTTATTCAACTTAAGCATCATTCGTGTGGTATCATTTATTAAATTATTTGCATGATTAACATAATTAAATGGAAATAATTAACAACACAGCAGTAAGAGAAACGAAATAAAATATGTTTTGTAAATTTCCCAAATAGATTTAAAATGTGTAACTGTAACTTAATAGTATGAAATGGAAAAAATAAATAAATAACAAAAGGTTTCAAGTTGCTTATTTAAATTACTATGATGGTAAAAGGGCGTTAACTAATTAACACACATAAAAGAGTTAAAAATATTAAAATAAAACATGGAACAGTGGATCAAAAAATGACTGCTTTTGCATGAATTATTAAAAATATTAAAGGAATTCAGTATGAAGTGCAAGTGGTTTTGCAAGTTTTAAGATATTATTATACTAAGTAGTCGTAGGTACCAATAATATTTTATTTTACTAACTTTTTAGTAAATTATTGTTTATTGAAAAGTGCGTAATTGTGAAATAAAAATTCTTAAACCTTAACGGCAAAACATTAAAGTTTTTACAAATGGTCATATATTTTTTTACGCTGATAAAACATAACCGGTTTTTTGTTTACAAATCAATACATAATAGAGATGAAAACGTGAGTAACTTTTTACTAACGCACACTCTCAAAAAAAAAATAAAATCTTTTAATAAGCGAAAAATTTTGGACCCACGCTTAATGCACGCTCACGGGAGTGAATAAATGTTTAAGTCACAAACATGAAAACTCGCGCTTATAAAATACTCACAAGAAAATTACCTTTTTTTTAATTTTATAAAAAAAAAAAATACAAAAAAATTAAGATACAATCACGTTTGCGTGATTTAAAAATATATTAAGAAATATTGACAATCGTGCGTAATTTCCCCGTGAATCATGCTAGTTGTAAGCGTTGCCCATCTGTAATGCCATGTTAGAATATATATTAAAACGATATACATGTTTTAAACAAAAAAAA
>NDXZ01017831.1:0-18663 GCA_003055125.1 Paykullia maculata
ATACGATCAAATATGTACATTATACGACTTGCCAATTAATAATGTTTAAAAGTATGCTGAACATATTTCGTCAGACGGTCGTTCGGCGACCACAAATCACTACGTGGTCGTAGCGTGGTCAGTAAATTTATTGAAAATCTAGCAACCAGAAATGTATCAGAAGTGAATTTAATCTGACCGAAATGACTGAAATTAGGAAGATTTCTTACCAAACCCGACCATTGAAGTCGTGAAATAGTCAGACTGTGTTGCTTGGGTATAAATTAAAATTTGATTTTTTCGATATGGTATGGAATATAATGGAATAAAGTTTTGCTTCTTTTTTATTATATTTATACAACTTTCACATAGTAATATCATATCATACATTCGCAACATACACTTCCATCCCTGTAAATGCAAAAAACATTATTGCCCAAAATAACAACAACGTTACATACACGCATCCTAATGCAAACATAAAGAATTCTACTAGTCTAATAAAAAACAACACAAAAACAAACACATCCGTATATGCGTGTTAAACGGAAAACAGTCAACATGTGTGCTCTACTCTGAGAATGGAAAAAAAATAAATTGTGGGATCTACTTTCATGGTGGGTGGCATAACAGAAAATCTGTGTTTTGTGGTCAGTGTTAATATATTTTAAGACTAACCTATTTTTTTAAAGTTATTTAAGATGCAAAAAGTTTTTAAGTGTAGTTATTTGTTTAAAATAGTATTGTATTTTCGTAAGCTCTAATAAGGACACTGCTACACGTACAATTTATATTGTGATATTTCGATCGCAATATATTTAATAAATCGCTCGAGTATGCTACATGTTGAATATTTATCGCGTCAGTATTTTCATTCAAAAAATTTGTTTTTCCATTTAGATAATTAAATGTGTACACACATACTTCTGGTTCCGTTATTTCTGTTGTATTTTTTTAGTCAACTTTAAAAATAAGACACGATATACAAAAACTCATTTCTTTTAAAGACAGTTTTTCAAACTTAACATTGAAATATATTTCTGTTTCTATAATTTTAAATAAAAATTTATATATTTTAAAGCATTCATTGAAGGAAACAACGATATCAGTTCGAAAGATGAGATAGAAATTAGGGACACTCCACTTTTTTCAAAATTTGCAAAAAGAAGAAAACATGGAAACTAGAACTAAACATAGGACTAAAAACACATACAGTTTAAGAATTCTTTTTTAAATGATTTGGAAAAAAAGTTTTTTTTTTAATTAAATGATTTTTATATGACACACTGTTTGTGGCTTTCCTTTTAATATATTTGCAGAGTGTAGTCTTTATGTGCAGTTTGTATTTAGGGTTTTATAAAAATTTCGATGTTATTTTACTTCTCACTTCTGCACTCTTTTTTTTGAACTTTTAAACAAATACATATAAAATCAGTTATGTTGAGATTATGGTCACACTCACTTATTTACATATTCAGGTGCTGATGTTATTGTTATTAAAGCAATAATTGTTGTTTGGAGTTAAAAGTCAAGTTAAAAAAGTTTTTTCTTTGCAACACCTATAGTTGACTATATAATTTTGTACTTTTAACAAAACAAAAGCGCAAGATAAATACTAACAAATAAAACTTATTTGCTTGTTTATGTACACATATTCTTTATAAAGCACCAATGTATGTACATAGAAATAAAATCATTATCTGGTTTATTTGCAAGTATTTTTACTTGCATGGATTTGTGTGTGTACACATACATACATATGTTGTGTAATATCTATGCCGCAAGTTACTGCTATGATTTAATAAACTGTAAATATAAACATTTTTTTTTAAGTTTGTGTTTAAGAGTTGACAACTTTTTTAAACTTTTGTTTAGTATTGGAATTTCAAAATAAAGTTCTTCTTGTCTTATATACTTTTAAAGGAATCTGAGTTATGTAATTATTTCAATACGAGTAGTATTGCGCAAAAAGTAAAGTTTTTTTTTTAAATTAGCATTTAACTTAATCGCAAACAAGAATTTACTTTTGATCTAGTTGCCTTATTTTTTAAGGTTCTTTTAAACTTTAAAACAAATAATTTCAAAACTTTTTGAAAGTATCTCACTCATTTAAGATATCCGTTAAAATATAATCGTTAACACGTATCATACGTTTCTCTAAGCACATAGCTTTTTTTACCACTAACAACTTAAGAAGTTTTAACGCTGCTTTTAATAACATTAACATGCCATACTTTTGAAGGCATTTAGAAAAATCCCAATGAAGTTGCTTATTTCAAAACAATATGATACATATTGACACAATTAAATGATGCTCTTAAGGAGTTTAACATTTTTTTTTTATTAAATGCACGAAACATTTTGCATATAATTTGAAATTTTAAAAACTCTAAGTTTATATGTGTTATTTTGAGCTACTTTCTGAAAATGTATTTTTAAAGACTAAATTCCAATTTTCCGTAATCCTCTTATATGTGTGGCGTTCGGGGGAGATAAAATGTCACTGAAAGAGATGCAGTGCTTAAGAAGTGATTATCTTAGAGTCAAAGGGCTCGTTCCGCACCTTAAAAAACAAGTCTCATTATCAGATATAACTTTCTTTGGCAAACCTCTTCGGCCTATGAACCTGGTGAAGGCAGCTCGAAAAGTGTCTGTGGTTTGGTCAGAACATAACTTTAGGTGTATACAATATATAGCTAAACTTTCTTTTTTGAAAAACTCATACTTTCTCTCTTTTTTCGTAATTTCAAATTGTCAACATTCATAAATACAAATTTTAAATCTTGTAAAAAGGGGGTTGTTTATAAGAAAATAAATTTAAAATAATTTTAAAGCTTCTGCATCATCTATTTGCTTTAAAACTAAGAATACATAAAAAAATAATTGTTAGAAGTAGTTTCTAAAGATTTAAAACAGCCTTTCTTTGCAAAATCAATGATATTTTACGTTAAGAAGTACATACTGTACGTATGACGTCTGCATGAGAACATTCACTTGTTTGCCTGCACACACAAAGCACAACATTTATTCAAATATTTAGCATTCGATGAGAGCTTAAGAGAGTTAAAGATGTAAAACGAAAACAATAAGTGAATTGGGTGTAATACCTAAACAGAAAACAATAAATGTGTCGTTATACATGTTTGCTTTGAATATGTATGAAAATTCATTTGATAATTAAAGAATAATGTGCATATGAAAACAGAAAAAACTAAAAAAACTGTTTTAATCACCAAAATTATTCAACCAAGGAAAAACACTGTATAGCTCTCATGTACAAATAAAAAAAAAAACGAAAGCATATCCTTTTTGGTACGGAGCGTTTCTCAGTGTTAGGGATTTAGTAGAGAAAGGGACTGCAAAATTTAACCAAGTGATGGTAAAAGGTAAAGGAAATGAAATCCGCTCTAAAGAACTCTTTTAAGTATTCACGTTGTAATAAAATGTTGTAAAAAGTTTTAAGAGAGATTCTGGAAAATGAAGAAAAAAAAATATTTTTAGTAATTTTATCTAAAATGCCTTTTTTTTCTTTCTATAATTTCCTATTTTCAGGCTTTTTAACTAAACCTTTCAAATTTGTACTTCTTTAATTTTAAAGCTCAAGATACTATTTTATTGAGCCTTCACACATAAGAACAATATTTAGTCGCACAAAATTAGCTAATAGGCAATAGAGGCGAAGAGAAAGGTATTTTTCTGGCATCATTTTTCAACCAGCTTCAACTTCGCATTACCAACACATAACCAATATATGCACATATTTAGAAAACACGGCTCCCTGCTTTGTCTTTTAACAGAGCGAATTAAGTCTTTAATCGACTTCTATAGCGTAAACAAAATACAAACAGGTTTGCCATTTTAGCATTTTTATTGCTAGAAATAGCACTTTTTTCTAAGTTACAAAAAAAAAATGCCAAATGCTAGTTTAGCACTTTTTATTGTAGTTTGGCATAACTGGCAAAGTAAATCTAACACTTTTCTTTTTAACTGTAGAACTTTTTACCATTTTATTTTCTACGATTTAGCATATTTAATATTGTATCTAATCGCAACACTTTTCGCTGAAATGTGTAGGTTAAAAGCCAAACATGAAATAAAAACAAAAGACACTAATACAGATAAAGATGTGTACACGTTAGGTTTTTTATTTTAGAAAGAAACCAATTTAAAAATGTTTAAAATTTATTTTTGTAAATTCTAAGTAAAGTGTCATTAATAAGTACCGTTACATTAACCACTTGTTGTTAAAATGTAATTTATATTTAATGAAATTTGGACCGTTTGCTTTGTGTAATGCTTAGTTATTTGAAAAGTATAAGAAATTATTATGAGATAAAAACTTAAAAAGTTATTTCGGAGACCAAAAAAATGCAATTTAAGTTTTTAAAGAAACTTCAAAACGATTTCATTAATATGAATGGATATGGAATTGGGCTTAAATGTCTTAAAAAGCACAGTTTTGAGCACTAAAGTATTAAGGACAATCCCATATTGTCCAACCTAATTAAAGAAATTATCATGTTTAAGCATGAACTACATATAAGGTTAAACGATTTGATGCGCATTTTGTATTTTTTGTATTTTGCATTTAAAACGTTATAATAAACTAATGGCCAAAAGTCAACTACAAAAATCTCTTCCTTCTATATGTGCAGTTATAAATTTAAGCTATACCAAGCCTTACATTCATTAACTAGGAAGGTTGGTCTTAAAAAGCGTTAAAAATTATTACTTTCATTAATTTCTTATCCTGTTATAATACGTTCAGAAAAGATATATAAATGGTAGTTTATTCAAATCTTTAAACAAAATTATAATTTTATTATGTCTTTAAAGATTTTTACAACATATTTTTTTAATTTTTCGGCAGAAATTTTGTAAACAATTTTTATGAAGGAAATGTGCCTAAAGGGCTTCTAAATGGCCCTATTTAAACTTTTTTATTCAATACTGCGGCCAAAACGTAGGCGGTGAGGGGGATCAGCTCTACGTTTAAGATGGTGGTTTGGTAAGACAATCGGGTTGGCATATTCACGTTTTTTCAAATTGTCGTAAAAAGAATTTGGTGAATCTAGAGAGAAAATACAGAAAACATTTATAATTTTAATCCTTATATACAACTTTAAGATTCTTTCTTGTAAAAATGCTTTTGCATTTAAGTGTTTTTTGTTGTTGTTAATTTTTATAATAAGAATAGTATTTAAAATCTAACTTACAGACTGCAATTTAGAATTCCCAAAAAAGAAGAGCAAAAATTTTGGCAATTTTAGAAAAGAATGAGAATTTTAATTTTAACAAATATAATCAATTTTTTTTCAAGTTATACATTTTTTTCAGCCTATTTTAGGCTTTCCAATCATTCTTTCTTAAAAATTTTGTATTTTGTATCCAAAATTTTTGTTTATAACACTAAGAATAGAGTCAAAAAGTAGAAGTAGAAAAATTATTATAGTTGTACAAAAAAAAAAAAAAAAACAAAAACTTTTAAAATGCATTGCTGTTTGAAATTTTTTAAATATTACCTGTATCGTCTAACACTTTTGCCGCAGCTTGAGCCAAAAGAGTTAGAAATATGCCGAATGCAATTCTATACAGACTTCGAAAATTCATGTTTTATAAGCAAAACCTTTACAGATGGATCTGAAATGAGTAAGAAAATCAAACAAAGTAAATGTTTTACATTATATTATCTGAACATTAACACCATTAAGAAATTGCTTATATATTTTAAAACCATAATTTTTTTATATATTGTTAATAGTTTACAAGTAGGGGGTTTTTAAATTAAATAATATTAATCATACGCAACATGTTGTTTTTGTACAAACAATTGCTGGATTCAAGCTTATTATTTGGAAAGTTTTGCAAATTATTTTGAATTATTCGAATTAAAAGCATTGTTAACTTAGAATGTTTATTATTTGTACTTAAAGACTTTATGTGAACAATGTTTAATTATTACTTAAGTTTTGTGCTAGCAAAAGTTTTACCTTGGTCTGAATTGTATAGACGTATATTTAAAAATGATTTGTTTTACTATTTCACACTTTAATCATTCATATACCCCTATTAATTATGAAAATATTGAGAAAAAAAACTGCTAAATTATAAATTAACGGCAAATTTAGGCGTAAAAAATATTTTTACAAATTTTTACTTACAGAGGCGTAACAATTATTCTTTATGCTTTTAAAGCAATAACTAATGTTCATGGCAGGTTTGAAGGTAATATAAGTTGGTCGTAGTGTTGATGTGTCCAAGAAATAGGCTCTCAACCACCTCAAAGTAAACCAATATATGATAAATCATATTTATCCATCTTTTTCATAAGAAAAAAATCTCTCTTAAACATTTTTGTAAAGATTTCAACAGATTTAACTCTAGTTTCCATATAAGACATAATCTCAAAATTAATCTGAACTTACAAAAAACTGTTAAAAATATATATTGAAATTTTGGCTGCGTAATGATATTAACGCAACAAAAATTCGTATATTTTGGTGTAGGGTCTAATATAACCACGCTTGTTTAATTGTTATATAATTGAAAACTTTATTTTAACTTAATTACCCGTACACGCAAAGAAATAACATGAATGAATATGGTCACGGTAATATGATCACAGACAATTTTAAAATTCTATAATTATTACAATTGTTATATGATTGTCATAATCATAATATGGTTGTAGTCATATTTTACGTCAATACCACGATCATATATATGATGGCAAGAATCATTATATATTTGTCCAAACTATAAATATGTTACGGATAATCATAAAAAATAAAAATGTATGATGGTTTCATAACCATAATCTGAAACCATCATACATTTTTAGTTTTTATGATTATCCTTTCCGCAAGAAGTAGCAAACAATTTCTATTTAAAGTGGCTCACATCAAATTATTTTTTAAAATGCGGTATACTACTTAAAATAAACTTGTTTTTAAATTTAATTGCACAACCATCAAAGTATAAATAACTTTGGAATGATTTGCGTTAGGGTTCTTGACAATTAGCTTAAGGAAGCCTAAAACCTCATATTTATTGTGTGACAGTTGATCGCTCGTGATAGCAAACGATCTTGTGGCATTGTGCAACCAGGCTTACTTAAAAGTGGTTACTTGAAAGTAACTGAAATGAGCAGACTGAATTTCTCCTTAAGTGAGGAGCCTATAGTTTTCCGCAAAATCAATTTGCAGAACATCTTCTCTTTTTTTAATAGATGTTGCTTTTTTTTCTCAATAAGAGGATTAATGGCAAGTAACAGGTAGACTTTCAAGACATCTGCGCAGTGTCATAAAGTAACAACTCAAAAACCTATACCTGCTGACCATATGCAATAAAACGGCATCTGGGTTTGATTTCAATTATCAATGAATATTTATTGATAGCTGTGTTTTTTTTAGTATCCTAACGTTTCCTTTCTAGATAAAAATTTTTTGTATTGCTCAGAGCAACTAAAAGGCAATTTCTCTGCACTCATGAAAATTTACTTAATTTTCCGCGAATTTGGTGCATTTGCGTTATTTCTAAATGATATTGCATGTAAAAGAGGTTTTTCGCGCTTGATTTGTCTGTTAATTCGTAAACTACACACTTTTTCGTAAACTTTGCTTATATCTTTAAAAAAAATTTTTTTTTGTTAAATTTCTCACAAGGCGTGTGTAAGACACACAAATATAATATAATCACGAATATATTTTTTTGCTTATATAAAAAATACACATACAAATATAATCATTTTTGAGTAAACAAAAATAAATATTAAAAAATTTTTTTTTGCTTATATCTCGATATTTTGTCGGATTTTGGTGATTAAATAGCAAGCATCTCGGGAAAATTTCTGATCGTTTGATACCAACACCGTGTCTGTACGACATCGGGGGGCTGAGAAAAGTTGATTTCAACAGACGGACAGATACATAGACGGGCAGACGGACATGGCTAAATCGACTTTCCTATCTATAAGGATTCAGAATATACATATTTTATGCTGTCGCAAATGAATGTTGTAGAAATTACAAACGGAATGACACACTTATATATACACTTATCACCTCAGGTGAAGGGTATACAAAAAAACATTTTTAAAGCATTTATTTTGTTTAATAAGTATTAAAATATTAAATTGTATAAAATAAATTGAAATTTATATAAATAAATAAAAGTCGTAAACATCAGTACGTTCTCTCCACCGTGTAAATAAATAATATTGCTTGTAAAGTTACGGACATAGAAATCTGTAAATTGTACTAAAAACACCAAACTTGCCAAAAAATCCATTGAATAAAAAACATTTTTCTTATGTCTTAATGTTGTTTAAATTAAAAAAGCATTTTTTTATTTTAGATGGTTTTTTATTTGAGTTTTTTAAAATTAAATTTTGAAACTTTTCATGTTTTGCTTTTGTAATATATAATCATTATAGTTGTTTTTATACATATATAATTTTATAATTGTTTTGCTATTTACATTTAAAATAAATATTTAATTCTTTTTGTTTTATTAAAATGTTTTTTTTTTGCTATAATTATTTAATAATGATTATTTTAAACGATATTTTTGTTTTTCTGATAATAATTTTTCTGAAATTTCGCTTAAACTTATTTTTTGTTTAAAAATAAAACATAATATATGCATATATGTTTTTAAAAATGTTTTTTTTTACTAATTAACAGACAAATTGAACATTTATTAAATTTTCCTTTTTTGAATTTTTTTTTACTTTAATGATGGTGTAAATTAAAAAAAAACAATAAAATAAAATATTTATTTTAAGATTATTTATATAATAAAATACTAGAACATTTTATTTATCTGATTAAATATTTAGACAAAAACAGTTTTTGAATTGTAAATATATATTTTATTTTGTTTCAAAGTGATTTTGAAAATACATTTTTGTTTTTTTAATGTTTTTATAAGGAGTTAAAAATTATATATTTAATTTTATAGCAAAGAGTAAAGAGAATAAGAAAGAGGTCGGGTGGTATACGTTTCTTTTATGTAATATAATTTTTTAAGGGGCCAAATTTTTGATAGTTTTAATAATGATAGGGTTTTAATTCTTACTAACTTACTTCTTCTGTTGTTATATACAATTTTGTTAAAAAAGATCATTGAAACTATAAATAATTACAAAAAAAGTAAATTATTTATTGCAAAAACTAAAATAAATAATTCGTTTGTCGTTAAGGTTTTTTTTGCGTTTAATTGTTAAAGTTTATGGACTTTATGTTTATTTTTGTTACACATATATTTATTATTTGAAATATTTTTTTAGTGATTTTTTTTTATAAATATTCAATATTTTTCAAAAAACGTTTTCTTTTTTTTATACACATAACAAAATTTTAACTTAATCCGAGTCATTTTTCCACGTTTGATATTCAAAATCCATAACTTTTTTAAATAGAATTTAGTCTTTATTTTGCTGATTAATAGCCTTAGAAACATCATTAGAGATATCAGAATTGGTATTCTGGAGAAAGAAAAAGAAAAAACTTTGTGAGAAATGTATAAAATCTTTAAAAATATTTTCTTTTTCTACCTTCTGTTCGAAATTATTTTTCACCTTATCGCTGTTCTCCAGTTGGGAGCTTTTGCCACCTGTGCTGCGACCCCAACGTAAGCGTAAAGGTCCGGTCTTGCGTATGGCTCTCTTAAATTCATCCATATCCATATCTGTTAAGAATAGGGAAGACGACAAAGTCCCTGTATTCATACCATTACCTTGATTCCCAATATAGCCATTCAAAGACGTTAACAAATTTCCCAAATTTCGGGAGCGCATCAAAGAATTAGAGACATCATCTTCAGAATTTGCCAAAACTTCATCATTTACTTCATCTTGCGCGTCTAGCAACTCATTTTCATTCGCATTATTCCTAACCATTTGATTGTAGTATGCATCAGAGGCATCATTAAAATCTTCGTTATTTTCAACAGTCTGTTGTCCATTCATAAGGATATCGTAGGGACTATGGATTGGCACAGAGGGATCCCTGCGACGCCCAAAACGCAAACGCAAAGAGGGTGACCTAATAGGCTTTTGGTTGATTTGACCAAACCAGCGTTTTTCGGGACTTTGTGTTAAAAGTTCGGGATGAATACTGCGACCGTAACGTAGAATCTTACTGAATTCTCGTTTATTTAGGTCCTGGTATACATTGTCGGCGAAATCTAAACAAATAATACATACATACATACATACATGCATACATATGTATGTATGTATGTACAAAAAACCTTATTAATTTAATAAATAAACAATTTATTTATGTACATAATCTAATATATTTTTTTATAATTTTTTGTAGAAATTAATTTTGTTTATACAAATGTTAAATTTTGCAAAAATTACGAAAAAAAAGTAAATAAATATTAGTTGCGCTCACCAAACCATTTTTGATCGGAATCTTTTTTTGAAGGTTTTTTCACGCTGCGACCAAACCGTAAGCGCAGAGATGGTGATCGTTGGGCTCTACGTTCGACATGGTGATTGGGAAATACAATAGGCCCTGCATATTCACGTTGTAGCAAACTGTTGTACAAAGTGTTAAGAGAGTCTGGAAAGTAAAGAACACAAATTTATTTCTTAATTTTATCTTAAATATCTATTTTATTGCATTAATTTTCTATTTTCAGGCTTCGACTGAATTTTTAAAATTTTCAATAATTTCGTTTTAAAACTTCTCAATAATATCTTATCATAAAACATTTTCCTAATTTTGAAAATCGAGAGAAAATTTTATTAAAAATGAAAATTAGTTTAAATAAGAAACAGTTAAGTTTTTGAATTAAAAAAACCAATTAAGATAGTTAACATAACAAAATCATACTAAGAATCCAACGCAAGACATTACCAGAACTAAAATAGCCAAAAAAAAAAACAAACAAAAACTGCATTTTGATGCTGATATAGTAACAGGTATCTGCATAAAATAAGCTATGAGGTACAAAAATGGAGTATTTTTTGTTTTTTTTAGCTTTAAAATATTTAAATTTTGGTTTCTACAAAATATTGCTTTATTTTTTGTTAAATTTGTTTCTCTTAAAATTTTGCTTGAAGTCCCTGTTGGTTTTTGTTTTTACTAAAGAATTAAACAGAGAAAATTAACTGCATAAAATAGACTCTGAGCCACTGTATATCCGCCTAATGTCAAAATATGCATATTTATGCATTCCAAAAATACAACAAAAAAAAACTTTTTTGTAATAATTCCTATGCATTTGAGTTTTTTTTTTTGTTAATTATAATAATAACAATAATATTAGTACTTAAAATCTGACTAACAAACTGCAATTAAGAATCCCCAAAAAGAAGAGCAAAAATGTTGGCAATTTAAAAAAAAAACAAGTAAGACGGATGTAACAAATCTTATGTATGTAATAAGAAGTGTATTTACGAATGTATGTATTTAAGTATGTTCATGTTCGAAAGGTAATTAAAGTCTTACCCCCATATTCATAAGCAATTTTTAAGTTTACTGAAGGTTTATTGAACTGTTTTTGTATGAAAATTTCGTTCAATAAACCTTCAATAAACATAAAAATTGTTTATGAATATGGGGATTAGAAACTTGATTTTTTTTAATAATATAAAATTTTCCGTATAGTTTTTCGCACATTAATGAACCAAAAGGCATCTTCTATACACAAATATAATAAAAATTGGTAGTCGTATTTTTCGGCTTATATCTTGGTTAGTTATTAAGCGATTTTACTGGTTTTTAATTAGAAGAAGCTTTAGGACATTTCTGATAGTTTGTACCGGGTTTGTATAACATTAGGGGATTAAGGAAAATTAATTTCAACAGACAGACGTACAGGACTAAATCGATTTCCCTATCTATAAGGATCCAGAATATATATACTTTATGGGTTGCAAAAAAATTTTGTAGAAACTACAAATGAAATGACAAACTCATATATATCCTTGCATTATAATAAGGATTTTAAATTAATTTTAAAAATAGGAAATAATTTTAAATTTAAATGTTTTTTTTAGCTATTTTAGCCTTCAAATCATTTTTTTTATTAATTTGCTGTCTATACATGTGTCTCAAACTCTTTTAATGGACTTTTGAAATTGACACAAAGTTTTTTTTTCGGATGTAAACATTTATAAACATTTTTTTTTAATTTATTAAAGCCTTATTAAACAAAACTGTTTTTGTAAACTTTTTGTACGCAAAATGTTTTGTTTAAAAGACAAAAACCAAATACAAAAGTTGTTAAAGTTTCTTGTTTTAAATATTACCTAAAATTAAAAACCAAAAATAGTTTAAATACATTTTTGTTTACAATTTTTCAATATTACCTTCATCGCCTAACACTTCTGCAGTAGTTTGAGCAAAAAGCATTAGAAAGATGCCGAATGCAATTCTATGTAATAATTGACTTCGAAAATGCATGTTTATTAAGCAAAATCTTTCCAGATGGATCTGAAAAAAGTATGAAAATTAAATTAATTAAATTTTACATGCTTATCTCATAACCTGTATTAAAATTAAAAATTGCTTATAAATATGGGGGTAAGAGTTTTACATTTTATTACATATACAAAAAAAAAAAAGTGATTATCCTTAAAAATTTTAGAACAAGAAAAAAATTCCTAAATTAGCTTTTTGTGTCTTTATTAAGTCCTTTTTGTTTAAAAGTATCGTTCTTGAAGCAAGCGAATCATTCTCAAATTTTGAATATTCGTAAGTACGGTGAGTACGAATATTCTAAAATTGATAATGATTTGATTTAAACCATCTGATAGTTCACGAGAATAAGACCCATTTGACAGATGAACACAGCAAATAGAGGGTGCTCCTTTTGCCAATATCTGATTATTACTGGTTCAATTAAATTTCTATAGCGGCTTTCTTCGTAGTTTAATCACAAATATAGTTTTCTGTATTTTATGTTTCTATGTAAACCATTAAACATCAATAAAAAATTACTTTTCTTTTACATAAAGTTCGCTTTTCTTGGAATTTTTGAATTTACGAAAAATATCGAAATATCGATATTCTTAACTCGATATATAAATTATATCGATATTTTTTACATTTGCTCATCTCAAATATAATATATCTAACCTAAATTCAGTTATCAAATTCATTATGATTTATGATAATATTTTTTATTTTATCAATCAAACTTTAATAGTTTTTGCGCATATTAATTGTAAATATAAAAAAAAACGAACAAAGATATTAAAAGGAATAAAAAACCTAATATTTTATTAAACATACATACATATATTAAATTTTTGTTAATAAAAAACTTTTAAAATATATATAAATTTTCTATTAAGAATCGACTTAACACTTCTTGTTATTATTAATAAACGATGGGCAACACACTCTTTCACGCCACAGGTTCATTTATACTTATATTTATAATAAATATTTTTATTTTTCTTAAGTTTAACGATTAAATTTATATTTGTATTCGTTTTTTGGTATTTATTCAAATTCTCAAAAAAAAAATGAAGAAAATCAGCTTAAGACTTCCGGTTGCAAAAACTTTGTAATTAAGAACTTTAACATGTTTTATCTTGACTTGTAGCGTTTTGATCTCTCTGGTTCTTCTGCTTGAAAACACAAATGTACAAACAAACCCACATGTGAATACATTTAAACTCTCACAATAAAAAAAGAATGACTTTTTTTGTTAACACTACAATGCAAATTTGGCACCATATAGAAAAAAAAACAATTTGAAACAAACATTTTATAAAAATGGCAAACACGAAACTTTAGAAGTAAAAAGAATAACAAATTCGTTATATGATTGCCATTTCAAAAATGGGATTTTTATAGGTTGCAGATGTTAAAAAGGAAGAACACAGAAGTCAAGACATACATACTTATACATACATATGTATATGTATGTATGCACTTACGGAGCATAACAGCTTCCAAAACAATTGTAATTGATGAGGGTCAGTGATCCACAAACTTCTTTTATATTGTTTGCCAATCTAAAGCTTTGTAGTTGTTTCATTAATATGACCAAAAAAGTGTTGAAACAAGGTCTAAAAAAATTTTTAATTTTAAAAAAACTTTTTTTTAAAGATTTCAAAATAATATGTTTTTAATAAAAAATGCTACAAGCAAAATTTTTTTTAATATTTTCTACTAACATTTTATTTTCGTCTTTAATTTATATAAAGAGAATATATTCTGTATGAGAATTGTCTATACAAATTTTTATTTGGGTATGAAAATCTCTTAAAATATAGAATTAATTAAAAAGAGATCAAAAATAACAATAAAACTTTTAAAAAATGGGGAATCGATTGATAAACATTTTTAAGCCGAAAAATGTTTTAACGTTTCTTTAAGCAGGGAATTTGCTCCAAATGAATGAAAAATAAATTAAAAGGCTAAAATAAAAATTCCTTCTACATATTTATAAAACTTATCCCTATTTGGGATTCACTGATGTTGCTGATTCTTTTACAGTTATGACAATAACTTGCAAATAATATTTTAAAAAAAGAAACAATAGAAAAACATACATATGCAAATGTAAAAGTATTTGAAGTGCTGAGAATTGTGAATGCAATCGTGTTTAAGAGCAAATTTTTTATAAAAAAAAATTGAGTTTCTGGTAGATATTTTTAGCCAGATACTATTTGCAGCAAATACGTCACTGCAATGCTTTTTTTTGATAGATTTGCTTATAACTTAAGCATTTATTTTAAGTACATCTCTGTTTTTTTCTATATTATTTGTAAGTGCCTTAACTGGCTTTTAACTTAATATGAAATTTAAACTTTTTTTGGCTCAATAAAAATAGCACTTTCTTAAGCTATAATTTATTCATAAATTTCAAGAGTGAGTTTCTTAGAGAGTACAGAATAAAAAGTAAGAATTAATTTGCACGTTTGCTTTATCTACTTGCATGCAAGTAAAAAATGGAAAAATGTGTGGCTGCTGTATTGTTTCCTTTATGAAACACTTAACTAACGGTCTTAACGTCGTAACTTGTCTAACGATCATACATAGTTGCATGCTTTTACATACATATATGTAGATTCATGTTCATACGTGTGAACATGGTTATAAACATTTTTATATGTAACCAAATGTTGCAAGGAGTTGAAGGCAGGAGCGCCCAAAGTTTGAGGCAAAATATATTTTTTTTACTCTACATAAAAACTGTACTAATGGCTTAATTATTTATATGTTTCAACTACTTCAATACAAAATGTAGGTTATTTTTAAAAATTTGTTTAAAACATTTAAGAATTAGCTATCTAAACTATTTTGGACAAATTTTGCTAAGAGCAATAGGTAATAAGTTACATGTATGAAAAAAAAAAACACCTCCTACTCAGAGAGTTCTTGACCGATCTTGTTGAAAAATTGTGTCTAAGCTACTATCTAATAGGACTAACTATGATGCAAATTTCATCCCGATTGGAAGACATTGATTTCAAAAGTTGGTCCACTTGACGTGAAATGACCCATATACAGGCCAAATTTGGATTTAAAATCAGTTCTTTATAAATTTAAAATTTAATTAAGCGTAAATCTTTTTTATGTTCTAAATAACCCTTATATTTATATAATGAAATTATATAAATAAAATTTATATAATTTCATCCGGATCGATTTTTCAAGTTGGTCCACTTGAAGTGAAATGACCCATATATATTAAAGCTTAATTTGGAAATTATGAATTTTGATAAAAGCTAGCCCCCTTATTCATTAACGATTTGTAAATTTATCAAAGGCTTATAAAACAAATTGTGATTAAAAAATTTATTTTATAAGCTTTTTACAAATTTATAAATCGTTTATTAATAAAACCGTAAATATTTGTTTAATAAAGGCATACAATCAAAATAAATTTTGTGCTGTATAAATTATAAAGTATAAATTATAAAGACACTGCCGAAAATTTCTTTATTAGTCGTTTCGAAACCAATTTTTTACATTAGCTTGTTACTCCGTCTATGATTAAAGCTAAACTAAACTACTTAAATACAATTAAAGTTTATACTAAAGCTTAATGTAGACAGAACAATGATTTAAAAATTTAAAAAATAAATTTGTTCTTGCAAATTAACAATTAACCCAACTATTAAGATTTTTTTATATATATTTGTTTCTCCTTTTTTCATTGCGCACCGCTGCAATTTGACATTTGCCTCAAACTGTTTAAAATGTTAATGAAGCGAAATGTTAGGTGCCATAAATGTTTACGTAAGCTTTACAGTTTTCATGCGTTTCTACAAAACGTACATACATACGTAGCTGTGAAGATACTTTTACGTTTAGTTAGACAGATGTACAAACATATGTAAATTATTTAAATATATTTTATAGTCTAAAAGTATGTTACGCCTCTGTAGCGTATTTGCCTTATATGTTTATTTTAAGTAAAAGTGTTTTCAAGTGTTAAAAAAAACAAGGCAATTCTCTTTTTATTCAAGACTGAAAATTTGTGTCCAAAAAGATGTAGTTGTTAAATGCAGCAAAAACCCATTTGGAAAAATGTTGTCAAATGAAAAACTTTAATAAGTATAAATATAGACCCTTATATGCATAACTTTGTATAAACATTTTTTTAATAATCTTTAATAAACATTGAAACTGATTAGTTATATACATATGTATATAAGTTTTTGTAATAAATTGTAGATTGTTTTTTTTTTGCTAATTTCTGGTTTTATTTACCTTTTAAATACATCCTATTTTTTCCACTTTGGGTTCTTTGTTTTTTCTCAACAGCAAGTGTTATTTATAGTTATTTTGTTTGTAAATTTTTTTTTTGCTTTTCTCATATTTATGTAGATTAAAGAGCTTGAGCTACTAACAATAAACATAAACGGTTTTGCTTTAAAAAAAAAATAACGTAAATGTTAATACAACTTTTCAAATACAGATTCCTTAAAAATTTTAATGTTGAAAAATTCCTTTTAAATCCTTTTAAATTTACTTTTATTTGCTTGAGTATAAGTTTAGTAATTAATATCAATCATACCACATGTTGTTTCTGGACCAAGCGAGATTTTGATTTTTTAGTTTTTTTAACTTTAAAAATGTAGTTATGGGCGTACCATGAACAAACTTTAGATTCATATTTGTTTTTAGCTTTACAGTTTTGATTTTTTTAATTTATTTTGTTTGCTAAAAATATGTCATCATCCATCAAAAGGAGGCATGGATTATAGTTTCTGCAGCGCAGTCTTAAGAGTTCAATAGAAATGTAAAAAATATATATGTATAAACTGCTTTATACAGCAGCAGGCTTAAAAGAACAATCACTTGAGGGGCTATAAGGAAAAAGATAAATCATTTTAGTGCACTCATAAGTCTGTCATTCAAGCATTGTTTGACTTAAGAACTAATAATAGTCTGCTAAACAATTGTCAAAATGTAACCGTAACCAAGCCCATTCCTCCAACAACTACATGAATAAAATACATCACAGTCGGAATCACAAATATCCTGCTGACAATGACTAAAAAAATTCATAAAACAAATTGTGGGGGTTTTTAAGTCATTTTAACAATATAAATTGGTTTCAGTAGGAAACCATTAAAAATAGACATTTTGTTTTTTATAACTTTTTCTCAATTACAATTTATTAAATAACTAAGGAAAAAATAAAAAACAAAAGACCTACATTTTAGACTTAATTTTCTGCGTAAAAAGACTAACAATTGAAACTTAACTTAGAATGCATAAAGACATATATTTAAGGCATTTACTTGAACTGTAAATACCCATCTATTGAAGCCTATCTTGGGCAGCAGAAATACAATTACAATTAAACTGGCAATAATAAGATTATGGAGTTGAAGCTACATCAAAAAAAAAAAAACTAAAAAAGTTATATTTGGTTAGAGCCAACTATATTCCATCTTCTAATTTTTATATCTTATACCATAACTAATAAGACATGAAATTATAGACCAATCATCAAAAAAAATTGCAACTTTTCACTTACTTACACAAAACGATTCGATTATTTTTAATAATTCTATTAGTATTTTGGTGATTTTTGAATCGATCTTAATAAAGTTGGGAAGGAGATTTTCTATTCTTTTAATGCAAATAATTTAGGCAGCCCCCATAGAGACGACCACAATGGAAATTACTGTGAAAAATCAAGTTTCCTATACTTGTAGAGTGATGATGGTGAAAACTTGATTTTCCATAACATTCAATAATTGCTATAATTAATAGTGAACTTAAGCCGAATTAACATTATCAAAATATTTGACAGTACATAAACATCCACTACAATTCTATTTTAGCAATATTTTTTAAAATAATTGTTCAGATTAAAAAAAAAATTAAATTATAGGGGAACTCACTCTTCGATGCGGCGGAGGCCAACTCGTAAATTACCTTTCGGACATATGTAAATATATACAAATATACAAACGTACATAGATTTATACATGCAAACATACATAGTTGTGGTTATTTCTTTATTACTACTGATTTTCAAAACAAATATGTTCTCGAATATTTCTAATAAAATTACATCACTACAACGTCTTTCGATTATTGAGGGCTTCAACAAACATATATAAATGATTTCTTTGAAGAACAGACGTAGGATTAGGTCTATGCTGCTTATTTTTAATATACAATGTATATTAAACGGTAATAATGATTGCCCAGAACTTTTAGAAAAACTCTAATTTTATGTACTAAG
>NDXZ01017833.1:0-10421 GCA_003055125.1 Paykullia maculata
TTTTAGCCTCTAGTAATCTTATAATTTTTGTTTGCTTTTAAAATCGTTTTAATCAATAATTAAACGAAATTGTCGAAAACGTCGAAATTGAGATTTTGTTGTAGCTTACTAGTATAATTCGAAACGCATCATTTACAAGCAAAAATAATACCATTATTTTGTTTTTTCTTGCTGGAATGCAGTGGTAGGCAAATATGCTAAGTCCAAACAAAAATTTTAAAAAGTAAGAAAATATCCCAAGTCTAGTTAAAAGGAACAAATTTTTTTTTTTTAATAAAGTATTTTCTTTTCAAGTTGGATTATAAAGAATTACAGCAATTTTCGAATTTTCGAACATCTGGATGTACTTCATCGATCAAAAGGTCCTTTGTAAAAACGAGAAGCCGAAAAAAATTTTTTTTTATAGTGACGGCTGTACCTACCAGAATCGAAACACCATAATGAGCAATGCCTTGCTGAATTCAGCAGTTCAACATAACATAACGATTGAACAAAAAATCTTGGAAATTGTGCCACACACAAATGGAAGCACACTCCATCATTAAACGTGCAATTAAACATAGAAATATTGCTGTCCCTGCTGAATATATTGATATATGCAGAACAGCCCGGAAAAAGCCTGAACTATTCGACGTTACATATTTGAACTTTGCATTTTTTGAAAATGTCAACACCTTGCAAGTTTGTAAAAGCATTCGGCCTGGACGAGGAGATCACAAGGTAACGGATATTCGTGCAATCAAATATACACCAAATTGTGAAATAAAGTATAAACTTCGTTTCACCGAAGAGTGGAAAAATTTACCACAGAAAATAAATAAAAACATAAAACCTATTCATTTTTCGAGTTTGAAACCACTCTTCAACGAAAGAGGGAAAATAACGGCAAGAAAATATGAAGACCTGCAATTTTTAAAACTGACTTTACCCAAAGGCCATTACCGTTTTTATGATGATCTACCTCATCTATGATTTGTTTTTCTAAATATTCTGTACCTATCTTTTTACCATAGGAAGCTTTTTCTTAAAATAAATACACTATTGAATTCAACATAATCGTATAGTTTTAAGCAATTGGATGTTCCCTATATAGCAAAAATATGCCTTTTTTATTATTATTTATTTCTTTTTCTTTAAACTAATAATTCTTATTCTTATTTATTGTTAACCAATTAATATTTTGTTTATCCACACCAATAAAATAACTACATTCTTGTAAACACCAAATACATTTACTTTTTTAATAGTTTTATTGAGCTTTTTTTGGTTACCGCGAACACCGTTGTAACGAATTATGCTTCATAAGGAACAATTCCTTAAACTAAATATCAGAAATGAAAAAAAACATATTTAAGGAAAATATGCTAAGTCCCTACTAAAATAATGAAATTTCAAAGTGCAAATGTGCTAAGTCCAAAAAAGCCTATAAGTTCGCAAATGATTTATTTTGAAATCCTACGACTACTGGTAATTTAAGAGGGTGGACTGCATTGACAGATTTTCAAAAACTACTAAAAAAAAACTTAGACAGTTTTTTGTCTCTCCTGAATAATTTGAAAAAATGGACTTAGCACTTTTTCCGCTAAGGTAACGGTATATATAAATTTGTCATTCCGTTTGTAATTTCTACAATATTTATTTGCGACCCCATAAAGTACAAATATTCTGAATCCTTATAGATAGGGAAGCAATGCCATGTCCGTCTGTTGAAACCAACTTTTCTCGTCGTACGGACACGGTATTGGTATCACGCGATCAGATTTTCCCGAGATGCTTGCTATTGAAAATCACCAAAATCCGACAATTAGCGAGATATATTTCTTGGAAGCAGCTTTGTAAGGCAGAGTGCAGTTGTGCACCGCTTCCAGTTATATGAAATATTATATGATTTTTGTATGAGATTCCATGCGTAGAGGCTCTGCATGATTTTTTTAAGAAACTGCTGAATATATTCATTTTTCACATAACTTTTGTAAGCTAATAGTTTCAAAAGGCAATAAAAGAAGCAGTAGGGATGCACTTGTCACATTTACTGCTTCCAAATTAAGATTTTTTTGGCTGGGTATTTATAATAAAATTTTAAACTAATAAAAGGTTTATAATATAAAATTTTTATTACAACTTTGTTTTATAGAATTTTAATATATGTAAAAATTGATTATGATTAAGTCTGTTGGATTTTTAATATATGTATATATTATTATAAGCTTTATTCATGAAATTTTAACAAATATTCAAATTTTTAAATTTATAGCATAACATGAACATTAGGGTGATAACCTTTTTTGGACTTTTAAATATTATGCCACTTACCCAATGGACAATATTCTTCTCATATTAAGAAACGATCTAAAATGTTTACTTTATTTTTCTATATGTAGAAATATTATCATAATATTTTCCTAATATTAAAAATCCGTAAATTATTTCTTTTCTTTCGTAATATCCAATTGTAAAATTTTTTATAAAAAAAGTTCTAATCGAAAATCCTTCTAAAAATTTTCCTAAAAAAACATGTTTAAAAACAATTTAAAAAAGTTATCTTAATATTCCTATACATACATACTATGTACGTACATAGATATCATTTCAAATAATATATTTAAATTTAATATTTTGGTTTCCCATCAAATAATGCTCAAGCTTTATAAAATTCAATTGAAATACTTTTCAGGTATTTTATGCATAAATAAAAGATGACTTTTTGTTCTTCATAAATATATAAAATATTCAATTACTATATCAGTAAAAGTTTAAATAAATATATGAATATTAGATGGAGTACGTACTACATACATACATACATATACACATGTATAGAATTATTTCATTTTCATTTTATAAAACTGATTTAGAGAAATACTCAGGCTTAAGATGAATAGAAGCAACATTGTTTTACACATGTGTGTATAAAATAGAGATGAACACCACTTACGTGATTGGGTTTAATCACGCACATTCGTGGTTATTTATTTGGTTTAATAATGTGAGCGTTAGTTTAAACAAAACAGCATAGATGAACGTCCATTAGTGGCGTGGGTGGGCATGAGCATAAGCAAACAAATAGTTATCCCGCTTCAGCCTGAATACAGGCGTGGATATAGGTGGGGAGCGGAACTAAAAACAAAAGCGAATATGGTATATTGTTTATACCATATTTAAATAATCTGCTTTGCATTGTTTTGAATTATACAAAATTCTGAAAAGTCCCCACCCAAACGAATAACTAGATATTTGCTGTCGTGAGCGTACATCACCGCAAGTGAAAATTCTATTTGTTATAAAAATAAAAGCGCTGAGAGTTTTCCATCACTAAAACGAAAAACAAATATTAAAAAAAAATCTCAAATATTTTCATTTAAAATAACATGAGTTTCATTTAACTTCAACTGCACATTTATAGTTTTCGCTATTGTTCTAAAACTTCTCTGTTGTATCCATACGAATTAAAAGTAAAAAAAAAAAATACGAAAACTTTAAGTTATAGAAACTACAGAAATGCAAAGAAATCATCGACAATATCATCTCTTCTGGAAGTAAACGAACAATGGGCATCAGTTTTGTAAGTGGGTTAGAGAATAAACGTGCTAAGAAAAACCTTTTTATTGAAAACTTCTTAGAGAAAATTGTATGTCTTCAATGACAACTTTTTTGGGAAATAGTTCCTTTTAAATTTTCCAATCTTTTGTTGGTTGACTTGATTTTGTGATGGGTGTGGGGGGAGGTTACGTATTTTATGAAATACATATAAAACTGTTTTAGAATCTGGTTGAGTTGAAAATGCAAACTAAACAAGCATAAGTGAGAGATAGATGGTTAAAAGAATTTTATTATTCCTCTCGACAAAAGAAGCTCTGCATGGTTCAATTATCGTATTTCATGATTCGTTAAATTCCCATCTAAGCATGTGTATGTGTTTTTTTTTTGTTTGCTACTTTTTATCTTCTTCATCATCTATTTGCTATTTCTGCTACTATTTCATCTAACTTTGGATTTAACTGGATGTTTTTTTGTTTTCTTTTATAAAAGTCTTTAGATGGCTTTAAGGAAACAAAAATTCTCATAGAATTTTCTAATATAAAAAAGTACACTATTTCCAAAAAAAAAAAACTTACAGAAAAATCCTAAGAGAAATGTTTAAAAAAGAAACATATCAAGTTATAAATAAGTATTTTACAGAATATGTGTAACAACCTTTACTAAGAAAAATTTATTAGTCAAATAAATTTTAAAATAAAACTTTTAGAAAATACAAAATGAATAGACAAACTATAAACAAAAAAAGTTAACAAGCTTTTAGGCAATTGCTCGTACAAAATGTTAACAATTTTCGAAAAGAAAAACTCCTTAAAAAATCTAGTTTTTGAGCAACTTCCATAGAAAATCTCGCAGTTTCTGAAAATTATTCTACATATAATTTTCTTGGTTTCTAAACAATATCTCCATAAAAAGCTTTTTCAGTTTTGGGATATATTTACATATATCAGCTACAGTTTTTTTATGCCAATCGGCCCTTCTCTGTGAATCTTATTCAATGAAAATTCGTTCTGTTTTCCGGCAAGTCCTTTTCGCAATATTTTTGGAAAGTTTTTAGGCAACATATTTATTTCTAGCATAATAAAACATGTTTTCATATCAAAATATTGCAGATAGAATTTTACCATTTGCAAGTTGGCCCTGTTCTTGGCCATATTTCTATAACCAAAAATTATCAGATTCATGGTGAGGTGCAAAAAATTGGTTTCTAAAGCATTATCATCCTTTCTATATTATCATCTTTCTTTTAAAGGTTGCCCTAATTTTTTTCTACAAAGCTTTTATGAAAAATTGTATGCACTTTCGGCCGTATCTATAACGAAAAATTAGAAACTACGTATACATCGCACACAACTATCTGCTAACTAGGAAGCCGATTAACCCAAGCAGAGTGTTGGCAAAGAGCTTATTTATAATGAATATCTAGCAGCTAATACTAAGAGTTTGATTTTAAGTTAACATAAGTTTAGCAGAATGGTTAAAAAATACATTACAAAGGTCACAATTTTTGTTATAAATACGTCCGTTAGTGTCTTAGCAATTCTTGTCTGGTTTTTTAAAAATGGTGTAACCAAGAAAATGCATGAGCTGGAATGATGAAAAGAAACTTTTTAACTTTAAATTGAATATAAAAGGTATTTTTTTGCATGTGTATAAAAGTGAATATGCTTGTGTGTAATTGGTTTAAATCAATGGTGGCCAAATACATACTATTCTTGTTTACGTCTTTTGTGTTCATCGGCGAGATGAAGTGAAGAAACGTTAAACGAGATGCTCTGCATTTTTACACTAAAAATATATATTTCCCCTTAATTCGGCGGGTCATAATTTGTTTCGAAATTTTTTTTTTCAGTTTTTGTGAAAAATTATGACACAAACATAACTTTTTTTAAGGGTTTCTGCACTTTTTGACTGTATAAAATTGTAGCGACATGACGCACAGTGCTGTGTCCCATAGACAAAAATCAAAAAAAAAAAAAGGTCTCATATTGTAGATAAAAATATATAGATCGATAGATAACAATATAATTCAAATGAGTTATAAAGAGTATTTTAGATTTAACTCATTTTTGTGGCGCTAGAGGGCACCAAGTACAGAGAATTTTTATTAAGAATTGCTAAACAACTACTTGAGTTTTACATGCTTTAGGAAAACAGGTGAAAAAATTCATTTTTTTGAGTACGAGATTAAAATATATTTTTGTGAAGTAGGTAACTATATCTAGAACTTACTATTTTTTTATAAGTATTTTTTATTGTTTTGAAAAATGCTTATTATTTACTTGAGCTCTAAAAATTGTTTAAATTTAATGGAATATTAAAAAAAAAATATGGTCTATGGGTTTTTCTCTGTTTTCGAAAATTTGTACTGATTTCTACTAATAACTACAAGAAAAAAGACTAAAAAAAATTTACCACAACTTACAAAAAAAAAATATTTTAAAAAATTGCTATTTTCGTGATTTTTGCTCAAATTTCCATAGCTTTAATTAGTTTAAAAGAAAATAAACTAGGAAAAGCATAAGATATAAATACAAATAGATACTATTGAATTAGATTTTACAGTTTTAATATTTATTTTTGATGCCGAAAGAGGGCGCTAAAGTTTCAAATTCAATGGTTTTTATTAAGTTGTAATTTTGTACTTTTGTTATATGGGATCAAAGCACTGTGTGACGTGGCTTATATTGAGCAGTTAAAATGTTTGTTATGTTAACACTTTTACTTAGACAATATTTAGGAGAAGTTTGAAATAAAAGTCTTAAAGGCCATATGATTGTTGCGTTTTTGCTTAAAAGGCAGGTTACGATGTGGCCTTGTCTTATATAATTGTAAACACGCAATTACATTAACGCTAAAACGAGGTTCTAAGCATTATTGTACCCAACTGGTTCATCACACGATTATTTTTAAACTAATCTGAAAAAGAATATTTCTTTTTTAATTTTAAATTCTTAAAAAAAGCAAAACTAACAAACGGTTCTCTTTTAAATAGTAACTGACTCCCTGCTTACATCATAATCGGGTAACTAAAGTGTGTCAATGTAGCTTCAGCAGCATTTTATAACCCAAACACAATTGGTTAAAAATTGAAAGTTGGCCACCACTGGTCCTAATGTATGTGTATAAACAAGAAAAATAAGACAAGTAATAATAATTTCAATGCCAACAATTCATTCAATCTATACATATTTTATACAATTTTACCAAATACAAAACAAAATGATATGAAAAGAAAACTAAACTATATATAACAACATCAACAAAAACTTGCTGAAAAAGGATGCATGATGACAATAAGAAAAACATAGAGAAAATACGAAATAACACTTTATATACTTGAAACTCTCGCACGCCTGAACAGAAAAAGTAACAATTACACAGAGAAATACATTGTCATATAAATTTAAGCAAATAAAGATAATCATAAACAGACAAGAGAAACAAAATGTATAAACAAATTATGTACGAAGGCATGACAGTAAGATTTTTAAAGGATCTTTTTTAGATTTTTACTCTTTAAGCAAGACTTTTTAGTTGGTCACTGCATATAAATCGATTTATAGCTTTAGTATAAATGTGTAGGTTACTTTGCCTGAATTTTTTCTGTATCTTTTTAACAATTGTTGGATGAGTTTTATCAAATTATTCAGCTCCTCTACACACACACACACACACTCGCACGCGACGTAAGCTATAATTTATTAAACAAATTTTTACCCAGGTTTTAAATTTTTTAAATTTTCATTTTCTTTTTTTTATTTTGTTTCAACATTTATTGTTTACCCTTTTTTCTTAAATATTGTCTATAAGGATCGGTAAATATGCGTATGTGCTGTCGGCTGCGTATGATTGTATGTGGATTTGTTGTGATTCTTTGGAAATCTATGATTATTTGCTGTAACTTAACATACAAATTTATCCATATGTTGATAGGTTTGTATAATTCTGTTCAGGTGCATTTTTATTATTGAATATATTGAATTCTATCTTCTTCTCTTTACATATTTTATTTTACTTGGGGTTTTGTTTGAATACTTAAAAGAAGAGCAAAAAATTGTGTTTATTTGTAGTAGGAAAAAACCCAGCAAACATATTGTTAGTCAAACATTTCTCTAAAATATTCTATAGCCAGCCAGAGAAAACTTTAACCCATATCAATTTCAAATTCTAAGTATTTATTTTAAAAACTTGCCTGTGCCTTTCTTGAGACATATCTTCTTACCAGGCTAATGTTTTTAGACTTACCTCTATTCCCTGTTACCTCTATTTCCTTTAGAAAGGATTATTAAGATCTATATCATCATTTGTAAAACAAGAAACCAAAAATTAACTAAAACTCTACTACACCTTTTGGTAATGTTTAAAAAAGCCATAAAGATTATGCTTAAGCAATTTTACTGGACATAAAGGAACTTTTTAACCAACATCCTGCCAAAATCCCACAAAAGTAGTGAAGAGTATTGTGCTGTTGCAATCTATTAGAGATTTATTGAAAGCCGCTGCCGTCGATATCCTTTAGAAAGGTCTGGTCCATACAAAAATTTATTAGAATTGTCTAATATTTATTAACGTTTGTTAAAAATTTCTCTTTATCCCATACAAGTAAGGCTGAGTTGAAAAGCAGTGGACTCTTCTTAATCGTACATGAATAATTTGTTTTGCTTATGAGCGTGAGCAGAAAGCTACTCACGATCCCATCTTATTTGTGGTTATGGAACGCTATTGAATGTTTAATAATTTTGTGTATGCAGATTTCACTATGTTTGCTCTTTATATTCTTGGAAACCAAAAGAAAAACATGACTTTCTGAATATAATGACAGATGACTGTCTTTGTGCCATTTCCCTAAGTCTTTTTGACAAAAACTTTTGTTTGCTTGGTTTTACTTAGCCGATACATGAGTAGCGTATATATGTTTGTAAGGTTTTTTGTTATTTGTAAGTGTTTTTCATACGATTGAAAAGTTATTCTTTGTATTATTGTAAGCTTTTGTATGAGATTTTTTTTCCTATTTTACAGGCATTTAAATCAAATTAAAGTTTACTGAGAACAAACACGTATGAACAGACAGATAAATATATCGACAAACAGAAACACATGCAAAGAAAGTTTATTAGAATAATATTGAAGCAGATCCTAAAGGAAACACGGAGGAAAATTAAATGAAAAATAAAATATTTAAAAACATTCAAGAAAATGTCTTGGGTTGTATTTTTAAACTAATAACTAAAAAAAAATATTTAGAACTCAGAACCTTTTTTCTTAGCAAGGAAAAGTTGGCAGTATTTTTTATATATTGCGCAGAAAACTTTAAAACTAACTACTTATACAGGGTGTCTGGTGGCAAATTTATATTTTTAAATACGATTATTACAAAAAGTAATAAGCGGTACGAAAGGAGGGTGGCGCCGTTGGAACTATCGATTGTGCGGATTTGTCAGTCACGATGTCGCAGTGGTCGAGTGAGCATCACGCCTTCGCCTTTTGTGAAACAATGTTGGAGCGTTTTCGCACTGTAAATCCCATTTTGGATGACATACTCTTTAAAAAATAAAATTCGCATTTTCATTTTATCGTACAACGCTCTTAATAAAACTTTGTGTCAGTTATTACGTTTTTTATTCAAGTTTGAAAATATAAATCTGCCATCAGACACCCTGTATTACACCCTATGCCATAGCATTAATGTTTAAAAATGTTTGTGCTAAATTTTCAGTATTTTTATAATCTTTAGCAAACAACCATTTATATCCCACCATAACAAAAATGGCACTGGATGGGCACTCATTTAGAAAAATTACAGACAACAATAGTAAAATGACTATCGACTGCATTTCTTAGAATCAGAGGCGTCTTAGAAGACTTTCCCATACACGAAGAAGGAAGCTCAATTATAAAATAAAATAAACAATATATAGTTGAAGTAATACAAAGCGAATGGCCAATTAAAAAGATAATTGAAATAACTCTGTTAGAGCCCTATCTTTTTTTTAGGAATTGCAGGAAATGATATTTATGCATTAAAGATGGATCATTTATTTCTATGGTTCCTAAGACACATTTAGTTTTGAATTTAATGAGTAATTTAAGTAAGTGGTTAGCAGTGGTCCCACCAGTATTCCATGTAAAACCTAATAGGAAATGCTGTAAAGAATTGAGCAGGCGCACAGAGTATAATACCTGCAGTGTAATAATATTACCACCCTAATGGCATTTCATTCACTTTTTAATATTTCTCTGAGTGTTTGCCTTTACCTTTTAAATCATAAAATTTAAAACACTCACACATGTATACAAATTCAATGTATGATTGCTTGTACAAATATTGTATCCCAACAAACAATTGGAAACTAATTTTAGCAGAAATCATCTAAATAATTTTGAAGTATTATTAATAACAAAAAAAACCTGTGTGATCAGGGTTGTAAGTAATTTTGTAAGTGTAGAGCAACCTGAAATATATTTATATATAAAAGAATAATGTAACTGATTGATTGATTTATCATCGCATAGCCCGAACGCATAAATCTCGGGAAATGAACTTTAGACTGTGGGTTATTTTATTGTGCTGTAGATTCACTAAGAAGGGATTTTTGAAAATTCAAATATTTATGGGGTATAAAAGGGAAAAATCGGTAGCCTTATATCTGCTAAACTGAACAAGATAAAAACAAAATTTAAAAAAATATTATATTCTACTCCAAAAATAAGAGGACAGGTCTAGTACTTTTTTTAACTTTGAGTGACAAGGCGATAACAATTATGTTAAAGCGGACCTCTTAACTACTAAAGCAAAAAACATAGAGACTTATTTAAACATATAATAGTCACTTCTCCAAAAAACAAAAAAGGCTTTTTCGATATTTTACAATTATTTAACG
>NDXZ01017834.1:0-12221 GCA_003055125.1 Paykullia maculata
AGAGAGAGAGAGAAATCGAAAACGGTTCTCAAGCTCAAAGCTCATTTCACTAAACAGATATTCAGAGCCAGTTTTCATACATAAGTACATTGCACACAACACAATTTTCAACAACATTTTTAAAAATCGCTAGTTTTTTCTTTAGTAAAAATTTGAAAATAATATGGGCATTTCTCCAATGTCGAATGCGACATTCGTACGCATTTAAAGTGAAAAAAATATATGCGAAAGCATTTTTTAGTTTTTACAAAAGTCGAAGCTTATAGCTTTGATTAGCACTATAATTAGTGCTAAGGTTGATTTTGGCCAACTGTTCGTTTTCAAGATAATTACAAAAAACCGACGCATTTGCATGCGACTAGAACAGAAGTCGAATTCAAATCAAACAAAATAAACACTGATTTCATCGAAACCTGAAAGAATATTTTAATGCGACTAATTTTGAAATGTTATGCATTGACATTTTTATGTTTATTTTTTTTTTATGTATTAGACATGAAGTGGTTTTAAGTGATTTTTAATATATTCAAAATATTTATTTTCACAACAAAAATTAAAAACTTAACAAAGTATCTTCAATAAAGAAAAACAAAAATAAATATATTTACTTTGTATATTTAAAAACAAAAAGCAGAAACTAACTTAACTGAAAATAGTATTACTTATGTCAAATAAGGTTTTTTTAAAGGAATATGCAATCCTAGCTGCTTCTGCCTGTTGGCCATCGCAACAAATAGAATGCAAGTGGGATATACCTGGAATGCTTTTTTCTTCCTTCCATTTTTCGTTCAACTTAAAATGTAGAGACACATTTTTAATTTGGCATAAAACACATTTTAGTTCCATTTGTGTTTTTTCTGCACATCGATAAAACAGTAGTGCATCGGGTAAAACGACGTTTTTAGATTTGGTTATTTGTTAGACTTTTCTTTTAATGATGGCTCCAACTCCATCAACGGCTCCTTTTCCGTAAGAACTAGCAAAAAAAATATATTTCATATATATATGTACATATGTATCTACATCCAACTTGTTTAATAATGTCATTCAAGCTTGTCAAAGTATATTAATTTTAAATTGAGTGCAGCTTCCATCAGAAAATATTAAAATCTTTGAAAAGTGCCATAAATTCATGGGCAAATTCTTTTCACCGTTTGCGGTTGGCTTTATTTTTAGCGCCGCCGTTTTTACTCTTCTTCATTTAAAAATTTTATATTTTGTGTTAACATATACAAAAAAAGATATTTTAGAAAAAAAAAATTGTTTTGAGTTTTTACACTTACACTTACGATGTCGCACGCTACAAACTTAAAACAAGTGCAGAGAGCAAAGTGCTGATTATTTTCCAGCATATTATTATTTATTATTTAATTTGCAATAAAAATCCCTGTTTGCTACTTATATTTGATGCACATTGTAGAAATACCTTCGACTCACTGACAACAAATGTCTTTTTTTAATGCCGCACGCGACATCGAAATATACGGTAAACAAAAGAAAAAGGCAATCGCATCGTTTCTTTTACATTTTTCTTATATTTTTTATATATAAACCGATAATATAAGGAGCAAATGTAAATGCATAATGCCTCTCAAGTTCAAATCAAAACAAAACATGCAATAGATATGTTTAAAATAGCTTTTGCACTTGTTCGACTTTACATTCGAATATTTCAAAATGGGTTATGAATAAATATTAGATTTGTTTACATTAGTTAAATTTGATAGATTCCCTATAAAAATATGTAAAAATAACATACTTTTACAGACTTTGAATTTTTTGGCTGCGGTTGACATTTCTGTGGAAATGCCCATTTATATAATTTTCTTCATACAACAGCCAAAAGAAATAAAATTTACCCCAAAAAAATTAAATTTATATTATACAGCCTATAGCTACTTATGCTTGATATACTTAGATGCATGAGAAAAGGTTATCCAGCAGCTGCCTTACATCAAAATATATTTCTTACTTATGTTTAATTTCTAACGAAGGCAATATTGCGAAAATTTCTTACAATTTCATGTTTGTATGTATTTCTCTGCCATTATTTTTATTGCAACTATCTTTGGCACATCGTTTATCCTTTTAAGTTTAAACATTTCTACACACAAATAACCACAATTTCAACACTTATAATACCGTAATTTTTCCAAAATCATTTACCTACAACAAAAAAAAACGAAAAGAAAGTAACCCAAGAACCCAAGCAGCCCTTGTTGCTTGCCCTTCTATGGTAAGCTTTTAAAGTTGCCAAGAAATTTTAAAATTCTTAAACTGTTTGCGGTCTTTGTTGCCCACTTGTGCACACTTTCCTTCTAGTTATTTCTCTCTCTCTCTCTCTCTCTCTCTCTCTCTCTCTCTGTGTCTCTATTTCTTGCTAAGTTTCATTGAAGAATTGTAGTTGTACTTAAATGTCATGTTAAGTGTTCATTCATTTTAGAAAATTAGTCCTTAAATGCTTTTGTGTTGAAGGCATTACCATATGTGTGTGTGTGTTTGTGTTTGTGGGTACATGTCAAAAATATATTTCTATGCATGTTTTTGCCATTGTTGATGGTTGTCTATTTTATTAACAATAACAAAAACAACGAAGACAAGAAATGACTACAACAGCAATTTCGACATCAACAACATTATTATACTGAGCATTTGTTTAAGTGCTTGATGATTGTCTTATACTTTAACTAATAAGAAGCTACTGAAAACACTCCTTCTGTCCACTTTCATTGCTCCTTGTATTTCTATTTGTTCTTGTTGCCGTTTTCTTTAAGCATCTTAAGCTTCTTAAACGAAATTATTACGCTTATTGCAATAGACATATGACATAATTTGTCCGACTTAAGTGTCAGGCAGTTTCTCAGTTAACACACACACATTCACACATACATAAAAGAAAAAGGCCGGTGTAGAATTTATTATGTCAAGTTTGTGGTTTTTGTATGCAAAATAACATTATGTTTCTGTTTCTTTTGTTTACTTTTAACAATTTAAACCAATAATAATTTTAAGGGGATCTTAAGTATAATGGGAACGAAAAAATTAAAGGCTTAAATATTTAAAAGAAGATAATTTTAAAGAAAAAAAATAATGGTTATTGTTAAAAGCACAAATGTTAATTATAGTTAAAGTTTGTCCCTAGAAATTAAGATAAATCATATAAGTTACAATCTTGTAAGTCTATTTTCTCCCAATTTTAACGCTTGTCCGATATCACTTGTATTCTGAGCCCTGAGACGCTAAAAGCTTTAATAGCTTTGTCCCGGATTGTTATAACTTTAAAGGTTTTTTATGATCTCTCACACCATTTTAATTAAACAATTTAGTTTTTAATAGGCAAATTATGCTGCCTTCCTTATTGCCCACAACTTCTTCCGAGTCGTCTTGATATTATTATCTTTATCTGGTCCAAAAGTCCAAAATGAATTGTTACACTAACTGCTCACTGAACAAATAAATAAATTGTTAATGACTTCGAATTAACTTCCAATGTTTAATTTGGGAGGTTTTATTTCCTGAGAGGTTATTACATCTGGCTACTTTATTTATCATGGATCGTTTTACACCCCGAATTATAATACCCATCTCTAAATAATCAATTGAAGAGTCGACTCGCTATAGCGCGCAGCATTGGGATAAGTGACTTTTCAATTTTTATCCCAACTTTATTTTCAGCAACGAGGCTCATTTTTGGGTCAATAATTATTATAGCAACACTTGGGGTAGAAAATTACACGACAAATTCTCTATTCACCGCTACATCAACGAAAAGCAACTATTTGGTGCGTTTAAGGAGCATTGAAAACATTAGTTCTTTTACGTTTAAAAAAATATTGTTTTAAATTTAACATTTATATTCAATAACCAATAGAAAATTTCAAATTTTAGTCATAATAGTTATTAATAGGATAATTTATAGAAACAAAATTAACCTTACGCGGTTGTCCCTTAAAAACTTAGTAGAGAAATTTGTTATTCAAATGCAATTTTATTTTCCATCTTTATTGCGCATCTTAATTTTACTACGTGCCATTTAATCTGCCATTCTTTTTACTTATTTTCCAATTATAACTTTGATTTCTTCTAAAAACTATTTAATTTTCAAGTTACGGGAGTATAAAACTCAAGTTTATTTAAAAAAAAGTGTAAAAAAATCAAAACACGTGTAACCTGACTAAAACTCATGCGCATTTTGCAAAATCAAAAAAAAACTTAACAAATTGCAACTTTAATATGCCTTAATGCAATTTATATAAGCATTTTATATATTTACAGATTTTAACTCAACAAAGACAACTACACGCACTACCTACAACATAACGCCGCTATTAAAAGAAGGATCTGGGTAAATTTTATAAAGATGCTTGGATTTCTGCTTAGTTTGTTTTTCCTTGCTGCAGCGGACCAATGTAAGATACACAAATAGTTGATATGAGAGAAAGAGAAGAGAGAGAATCTTACAACAACGTGACTCGCAAAGTGCACTTTAAGTTGCAGCAAGTGTCACTTTAAGTGTAGAGCGTGCTTAAAATATGTTTGCTTTGTTTTTTTTTCATATTTGTAGAGCTAAAATTTTCACTACAAACACAAATGTAAGTCAGTAAGAAAAATAAGGATAGTGCATTGTTTTGTGTGTGTGTGTGTGTTTGTTGTCATACTTTTGAAGCACATTTTCGCTTAAACTTAATAATTTTTGCTAGTTTTTTTGTGCTTGTTAGCGTTGTTGTCTTTGCTTAAACAAAAAAGTTTTACCTTAAATGCAAGTCACGTTAATTTTAAGAGTATTGAGATACGTACTCCAAAAAAACACACACACACACGGATTCATTCTTAAAACATATTTACTAACTCACATGGCATCAGTAAATAGGTGTTATGGTTCTAACACTTTATACCATTCTGAGGCGAAACAGGGATTTTCTTCTGCACTATTCCTTTACACATTCACACAGGTAAAGCCATAGTAATAACATTCATATTTTTCACTATAACAACAGTGTAGACAACAATATTTTTTATTATTTAACGAAACTCGCATTTTTATTATTACATAATATCATATCATAATTTAATCATTAAAAAGTTGTGTCTAAAATCTATTTAAACATTTACTGTAAATATCGACAAATTGAAGTTTAACATATTTTTTGTTGAAATTAAATTTATGCTTTAATAAATTTTTTGTTAATACAATTAAACATTTTGTTGGTGTTTAAAAAAACAAAAGATATCAAAATTTAAAACAAAATTTTGAAAATTACAAAATAAACAAACAAAAAATTGTTTGTAAGTGCCGGCGTAGTGTAGTTGTTAAAGCACTTGCCTACAAAACCAAGCACCGCAGGTTCAAATCCCAGTGAAGACAATTAAATTTAATATAGTTTTTGAGTTTTAAAAATTAAGAGGAAAAAAAGGATAATATCATAGGAAGGCCAGACAGCGCCGCACCTCTTGGGAGGGAGAACATTCAATTTAAAATTTTGTTTTGTTAATATGAAAATAATTTTGTTGACTTGACTGTTAACAGTCAATTTTTGTTTATTTTCTGCTGACACATATATTTTTTTCTGAATGCCAAATTACTTGGGTTAACAGTAAACAGCTTAGATGGATTTTTTTTTTCAATTTGAGAAAATAACATGGTCGTGAGAATATTTCCCATAGGGATATTTCCCTGATGAATAACTCGTTGTGTTCCTTACAAATCCAAACTATTTTACTCAAGCAAATTTATAGCAAACTTTCGAAGAAAAAAAGTTCATCTATATATTTGTAAAACAACAGACAAAAAAACAGTTCCTTAAAAATTTAATATAACTCTTTATATAATTACAATGTAACAAAAATTGTTTACAAAAATTCTAAAAAAAGAATATTTAAAATTTTCTTATAAGCCGGAGTATTTTTACAGCAACAAAATTTTTAATTTTTCCCCACTGTTTTTTAGTAGCGATTTCACACAAAAAAAGTACACTTTCATTTGACTTTAGAGGCTGCGTTCGTAGTGTAACTTTTAACGTTTTCATAAAAAAAAATTGTTACATTTTTTTTTACTCTTTCTTCTATAACTTTTGTGTGTTTGAGAAAGTTTGGTTTTTTCCCCCAGATTTCATTTGGGTTTTTCTTGCAGCAAAAAGAAAAAAATGTTTTCCTCTTTACGTTGGGATTAACGTACGACACCAAAACGCGACTTACTTTTTTGCTATCGTCGTTTTGGAATATGTCACTTTAACTGTATAAGCACGACCTTAAATGGAAGCTAATGTAAGAAATTTTAGCTGTAGAAAATTTGATTATTTGATAAGAAATTTCAATAGAAGTTAAATTGCAGCGAAAAGGGAATTTAATGGAAGCAAAAATATATTAAAAAATTGTTCTTAGTTTTAAGGTATTAACAAAAATATTATAATTTAAAATTATTTTAAAGCCACCGAAAATTTTTGTTTATTAAAGTAAAGGATAATTTGCAAAATTACGTATTTTAAAATGTTTAAAAATATTTAATAAAGTGATAAAATAGAAACAGTACTACCAACGAATTTATATGAATACGTCACACATATAATACATATAACTCTCTCTCTCTTCTACACTCCTCAAAAACCCAATTTTTCAACGGCCAAATTAACAAAAAAATTCCTTCCCAATACAAATTCTTTTTCCTAAAACCATTTCCATTTTGCTTAAATTAGCATAATTTGTTTTCCTTAATCTCCACTCCTATTAGAAATTAAATGCAACAAATTTGGAGACATTTGTTTCCTGCCTTAACTTAAGGTCCTTATTATGCCAGTAAATGCTTAAATAAAACGTGAAAAAACAAAACAAAAATAAACAAATTACCGCAAACAACACTGTAACAGCAACAGACAACAACTGTTTTATAAAAAAAAAATACCAACAATAACAACGTGTAGTACTTATTATAAACATAAACAATATGCAACAACACTCTTGAAAAAACAAAACATAAAAATAGAACTGGTGTGTACTTGCAACAATTGTACAATAACTAGAACATACTACAAAACATACTACAACTACTACTACAAAACTTATGAAAAATTATAGTGAATGAGTGGCAACATAAAAGTCGTTAAGCGTCTTTTAGTGTTTATAATGTAAATTAAGTTAATTTAAATTTTTTGTTTATTTCTTTGCATGTATATGTTTGTGTGTGAGTGCGAGTGCTTGTATTCATTGCAACTTTCAACACACGCATTTCTTTGAACACACAAACTTGTACGACGAAACTTTGGTGCACAAATTCGCACACTGAACTTTCAAGTTCCGGTGTTGTCACATAAATGTTAATTTATATTCCTAAAGGGTGAGCAAGTCTGGAAAGAGCCAAGAAAATAGTGTTGTTCAAACTATAGGGTATTTCAATAGTTGGTATCATGATACAATTAATCAGGTAGCCTCACAACGCCACACACAGAGAAAAAACATGGTTAAGTATGGACATAGTAATATGATCACAGGCAATTTTAACATTCTATGATTACTGCAATCGTAATATGATTGCCACAATCACAATATGGTTATAGTCATATTTGACGTCAATACCATGATTAAATATATGATTGCAAAAATCATTATATGTTTGTCCAAACTATAAACTTCGTTACGGATAACCATAAGTATGATGGTTTCAGATTATGGTTATCATATATTCTAAAACCATCATAAATATGATTATCCGAAACGAAGGTTATAGTTTGGACAAACATATAATGATTCTTTTACTTCCTATTAAAAAAATAATAAAAAAATCCTCCCCGAACTGAGTTTAACTGATTAATTGTAACATGGTTGGTATCAAGTTGAAATTTTGGCTAAAGCAAATTTTTATATGTTGCAGGGATATCATTTTACTTTACCTGCAGTAGTGGATGGTTAAAACATAAAGTGTCAAGTATCTCAACTTTTTTAAACGATGTATGTAATATAAGATAATATTTAAACAATTTTTATTATCCAAGGTTGTCCGCCTAAAAATGAAATAGAACTAATGTTAATAAATGGGCCGTTCTTTATTTTGGATTCGCACTACCGCGTGCAAGAGAGAACAAAGGTGCTTATTAGGTATTAAACACTATTGAGTGATTGAAACGCCAAAGTTGTATTAGAAGTGTTTAACATTTTTTTTGACATTTCAATGGAATATGTCTGATAAAATTAAGAAATCCGATAACCGCAATCTTGCATTTTCCAGAAGATCTTATGTATCTGTGATAGTTTTTTATTGGCTCGCGCAACACTTTCCTTTTGATAGCTCCCATGGCATGATTTTATTGTAATCTGGAGTGGAGGGTTCTACCAAAACCTAAAGCTACACGGGAGCTTAATTGGCGAAGTTTAACTCTAGGCTTACCAAACTTCCGTTTGGAGCCACAGGAACCAGCTGCCCTTAGGACTTGTTTAAGTCCAGTTGTTGGTGAAATATTTTTCACTAGAGAGAGGGAAAGAGAGAGAACGACTTCAACATCAAAATGCGTCTTAAAGATGCTGTTGCCTTGCAAAAAGCCCGGTACAAAATATAACGTTTATTAAATGCTAGATTCTCATGCTAGTGGCGAATGTCTACCAACCAAATAAGTCTCACATACTGTTGTATTATCAGCAGGGATAAGAAAGGCAGCGTTTTTTCAGCAAGGACCCTGCTGCTATGTAATAATGTATAAAAATTGCCAGTTGTGGGGCAGACAGAATCATTGGTTGGCCGCATTGTTTTTACGAAGTATTCAGTAAACCGCCAGATAAATCAGTGACGGCAGGTCTGGTGACTGGCACAAATCATATCCACATGAATGTCAATAATCTATAAAAGTTGAAACCAAATGTTAACCAATTCTTCTACCTCTATCTCGTTATCCATAACCCTGTTTTTTTTTAAACATACGAACACAATTCACTGCATAAATAGAGGCCATTCCTGCGTGGCTAGTTAAAAAAAATATCTTTCTGACTGCGGTTGCTTTACAATACACAAGTCATCAATAGCACAATGACATAAAGATTTATGTTCATGATGTAAAACAGACGTATTGCGTTCACCCTATACGAAGCTATCAAGACAAATACATAAAAATGAATACAAATTTTGATAATGATACAAAGTGGATTTCCAAAAGAATATTACAACCCAGTTCTCAGTCTTTTCAAAACTCAAATAACACCTCGCTTCTTATGCTCTCTCTCTCTCTCTCTCTCTTTCTATTTACTTTTTTAAATTGTGTGCTTGTTCTATCATATGGTTTTTGATAAAGTCAACAGAAGTTTTTTCATCTTGTTATGATTTTTTCTCTCTTTTTTCTTAAATGACTAAAAGAGTTTTCTTAAGTGTTGCATAAGGAAGTTAAGTAAAATTAAGTTAAGAAAATGTAAAAGCTTGTTGCTGTATTTTAAAGCACTGACTTTAATAAATACATATATATATATATATTTATGAAAATATAACATATTTACCAAGTTAGCTTAAGTGTAGATGCTTCAAAGGACACAAATTAAAATATTCTAGTGGCGTATATTTTCATATTTTTAAGCAAAATATTATAGAGAGAACATAATCAAATTTTGGTTAAGTTACGCTAAAAAAACTTAAAAAGTTTTCATTCATTTTTTAGTTTAACGTCTATAAGGGTAAGTTAATTAAATCATAAAAGTTAAACTCACTTAAATTAATGGCATTAAAAGTAGTGCTTAAGAAATGCATTATTATAAAAAATATATAAATATTAGGTTAAAGTTATTTCTAAAATAGCTTTGTAAAACTTTAAAAAAATCTTTAGTTTAATATTTAAGCAGTTTAGACTCTTCAAACTTTCTTTAACATTTCATTTTGTTTGTCCTTAAAAATATTTTTATTATTTAAAAATTCTTGTAACATTTTAGTTAAAATAGAAGGCCTTAAAAAATATGAAAGAAAAAAATCGTGGTTACAAAAACCACAGCAAAACTTCGTTGCCAAAAAACCCGCTTCAACACACAGGACCTTCTTCTTTGTCGTTACTGAGTGCTAAATGCAAATGGCAGAGCTTTTTTTTTACCATGAATATTATTTTTCGTTTTTACTTCCTTTCTCTTAACTTTGTTGTGTTCATGCAGGTTACAATTTAAAATATTTTTTATTTCATAGATTTATGCATTTTTTGTTCTTATCGACATGAAAAACAGCCTTGGCTCTTGTTTTTTTTTTTTGCTTTTTGTAAAGAAATAATTTATTTTTTTATAATATTTATACTTATATTTTGTTGGTACTCTACAGATGGAAAAGTGAATATATTTTGCAATTAGGTTATTTTAAAAGAAATATGGGATAAAAAAAAGGTAACACTATTTTATTAGAATTATATAAAAGCGTTTTTGAAAATGATTCATCAAACCAGTTTTGGTCTCAGAGCTATTTAATATGACTTTACGCTGCTGCTAATGAATCCTTCAATTGTACCGTGGAAGTATTAAAGCTAAATTCACTCATTGTGTCTGAATAAAAATTTTGTCCGAATAAATTTTTTTTCTTGTATTGAGTTTGACGTGTCTCTTTTTAAAACTCAATATAAAAAAAATTTGTCCGGCCAACATTTTTATTCAGACACAACGAGTGAATTTAGCTTTAATACTTCCACGATACAATTGAGGGATTCATAAGCTAACCTATGATATCATAATGTCACATTTTCCAAAAATTTGAAATGGTTTAAGTTGCTTTTCATACTAAAAGTGTCCTAAAATAATATGACTCTGACTGCTATGTTTTTTGTGCTGTCGTAAACTATCCTCAGAGACCTAAGCCAAGCGGAAAAAGCAACAACAAAGTACTTTAACCATTTTAAATTTTTATGACATATAACATTAATGATATCATAAGTTAGCTTGTGAATCCCTCAAATATATTATTAAATTTAATTTATTCTAACACAAATAACAAATCATGAGATCTAATTTAGATTTCGTGTGTTTTATTATGCGAAATTCGCTAAAAATTAACAAATCCCACTAAACACTACGTTTAAGTTAAATGTATATCTTTTGAAAGACCAAAAAATGTTTATATTTTAATTCGAAAACGCGTACGAATGTAGCGTTCATCATGCAGGATTTGCCCGTATATGTATATCAGCACGACTGCCTATTGATTGAGTTTAAAAACCTTTAACATGTTATTTAAAATGATAATTTTGTCTTCATTTCACACTTCAGCTTTTTTTTAAATCAATCAAGCAAATTTTTATTGCATTACAAAAAATCCCGGAAACTCCCTCACAAATTTTTCGGGTCTTTTTTCGCAAAAATGTGCTGAATTCCATGAATTTTTCCCCTAATGAAAAACACTAATCATTTGTAAAAGAATACAAAACTGTGCTATTTTATTTTAAAATTGGTGCCGCAACTTTATACAACCAATTTATCCTTTTATTTCCTTTGCCGTCATGTTGCAGAGAAATTATAAGCTTATGAACAGAACCCATATGTGCACTTAAACTTAGCGCTTTTGCTAATTTTACCTTTTAGGAAAGAAAACTTATTGCAAACAAATTGAAAAATTATTTTTTATTAAACCTTAAAAAATTCTTACTCTTTAAGGAAACTATTAAAAACCATTAACGTTTTATAGCAATAACAGCTACACTGAATACACTGCTTTCATATTATGACTGCACGGTACTTTCAATTCGTTCTAAATTACCTATTTTATATTAAATGTTTTTTTCTATTTTATTTTCATGTACAATTTTAGTCTTTTTATTCATTTTATGTTTTTTCCACATCTTCCTTTTTTGCATTTGTTGTAACCAATTTTCAAGTATTTTTCCTTATTATCATACTATTTACACAAAAAAATAATAATATCTATTTGTGTGCTTTTGTATGCTTTTATATTTTTTTTTTGCAAATTTTCTTGATTTTTCCAATGCATATTTTAATGTTTTTTTTTTAACATTTTTGCTTTGGTTTTTAAATTACCACAAAAAAGACGCTAAATCAGCAATAGCGCCAAATTGATTTTAAATTGCATATTTTTGTCCTCTTCTTTAGAAGAGTTCTTTAGTTTTTGACTGGCTTCCTCTCTTTTTTTCCGATTTTATTTCTTTTGATAAGTTGTCAGTTCTTGGCTTGTTATTGGTATTTTTGTCATATCTTTTAGCTGTTTGAGCGTAAGTTAGGCATATTTTATTCACATCTCGTTTTAACATTTTGCACTTTTTTTCTGCTAT
>NDXZ01017843.1:6060-18507 GCA_003055125.1 Paykullia maculata
TTTTTTATCATTCGAACTTGCTCCTTAAATTAATGAAATTTGACAACAAGAATGTTTCTGACATGTTGTTTAAATGTCTGATTTAATGACACGGCAGTATTGACTAATAAATACACAGACGCGTGCATGCACAGAAGTTACAATATCAAATATAGAACAGGACTCACTCACTTCTGGTATCAAGATCAACTTTGAATGACTATAAAATATTACAATAAAAATAGCCAACCATCATCTTATCTGATATACATAACAGTCGAATAGTAAAGTTGACACCCATCAACTGTCTAACAAGCAGTTAAACGGTCACAGAATCAGTTTTTGTAGATGTGATACGTTCAGAAAATTGTTTTAACACCCGTTAAGTAAAATGCGTCATGACAAACGTTTTACGTTTGATTTAACGAGGAACAAACGTGACTTTGTAAACATTGCGGTGTGTTAGAGTTATTAATTAAATTATCAATGAGGGAAGGTTACAAAAAGATTTATTAAAATTAAACGATTAGAAGTTTTAAATTCAGAGACAGTTTTTACCTGTTAATAAATCCAATAAATGTATCTAGGCTTTAACAACTTTAATTGCTTTTTAACATTTAGTTTAGTTTATTTAGCGTTGCAACGGTCAAATGTATTTGATTGCCACCTGTAGTGAAGGGTATAAAAAGAATTTGAAACCATGCAACGGACGCAGCATATATCAAAGACTGTTGTTCAAAAACCTTTTAAAATATGTATTGACGTGCGTGTGTTATATTGACAGGACAAAATTGCATGCTCGTATGATGGTTGTAAAAAGACAGGGGTTAATAGCAGAGAGGAGAGAAAAGAAATCTTGTTAAATGCATACTTCATTAAGCATTTTGTGTGAAAAGCATTAAATAATTGAACCCATTAACAGCTAACTAACCAAACATTCAACCCATCGACAAACAACTAAACGTCACCTACAATGTCAGCAATATATAAACTTTAAAAATAATTTAAAAAAAAAACAAACCTTAAACAACCGAACAAAAAACTAAAAACATTACGTTAAACGACAGCCCAAAGGACAGTAGTGGACATAAATAGGCGTTCTCTAATTAGGTTCATGTAGAAAATAAACAGCACACACTAAAACACTAACGACTAAGCCTACAACGACTTTTAAACAAACAAATACATACATACATATGTTTATATGCAGAGTGTCATTCTGTGCACCAAGAATATTTGCAAGTATAATTTTTAATAAGCAATGTTTACGTGGATTTATATACATATTCAAATATGTATATATACAGATATATATGTTTCGTTTGCTATTTATAATACCTTTTTAAAAAAAGCTAATGAAAGTCAATCTCTATAGTTATAGGAAGTTAAACTGCAAGGAAAATAAAAGTGAGATAATCCCAAAATAGTAGTCAAAAATGCCAAGGACTAAGTTGAAAAAATTTCGTATTGATGTTTAAAAGTGTCAAATAAAAAAATCCATTAAGATTAAGACACAGTGTTGGAGTTGCATTTCCAAATATATAAAGTAATAAAAAAATATACTTTTTAGTGGTTACGTCTTTTTCGTAAAATATTTAACTATTGTGAACATATGTAGCTTTAAGTTTTACAAAAAGTTGGCATAAACAATTCTGTGTTAAGTTGCACGACTTTGCACGTCAAAAAAAAATTACTAGTGTCGGGGAACTTACTTTTTCACAATGTTCTTTCAATTATCTCGCATAAAAATATTAATTTCTTAATTAATATGAAAAAAATTTATGAACTATAGCCTACCTATGAAAATAGAAAATTACGTTAAATTAAAAGTTCAATTGAAAATAAAAAATAAAATTACTTCAATTAAATACCTCCTAATGCTACAGAGCATATAAACCATTAAAATTTTAAAATCTGAGAACTTAAATTAAATAAATAAATCTCAATTTAGGTGACGTAGTTCGTTATTATTTTTTCATTCTTTAACTGTTTTTGTTCAATTAAATCTATTAAATATATATATAGTTCAAAAAAGTTAAAACATTTACATTATTGTTTAAAAAGTAACTACATAACTGTGTATGTATGTATATGATCAAACAACATCTATTTCTTTCAAGTTTTTTTTTTATACCTTGTTAAAAACAAACGATCATAATGCCCTTGTGACGCATTGTGCCATTATATATGGACATTCTTTAATTAAAGGAAGTTGATTTTTAATATCCAAAAGAATATAGTCCTTTCGCCCAGCTGAAGGCCAGCTTTCTGTGGTGGCTGCCTTATATCTTAGAGGTTATTCCTTTTTATTTGAAGTTATGCAATACAACTTATTTGTCCTAATTTTTATATATAGAAATGCAAAAGCATCACCCTTTTACTTTTTCTATGCAACTATTAAAAACAAAAAGTCATCTTTGAAATATATGATGCTCAAATTTTCCTGTTGACGTCTTGACTTTAATGTCATATTTGTATGTTCGATATTCGAAAGTGTAAATTTTTACATAACTTAGATAAAGCAACACGTATTCTGCAAAACGAATTCTAAATGGCTGTTAAGTTTGACAAATACTAACTAATTATGGAATTACATACATACATACATACATACATATGTATGTTGAGTTCATTGTGTTTCTATCATAAAATTAATTTAATTGGTATTTTAATGGGAGAAACTCCAAAAGTTTCTGAATAATTGACTTTAAAATAAGATCGGGACACTTTACGCTGGTGCTTTTAAAGCCACCATAATCTTTTTTTAAGCCATTGAGTTGCTGCCAAGTTTTGCAGATCCTTTTTTTTATTTTTTACCTAATAATTATTTTGTTTAAGTTTAAATTTTATTAACTGAAAATATTTTATATAACTAAACGAAGAAGTTTGTTGCTTTTAAAGCAGATTGCAAAATTGGTATTTCTAAATGTTGATTTAAATTATTTAATAAAAAATTTTAAGTTTAAAATATGAAAATTTAGTTTTAATTCGTAGTAAGATATACATACATACATATACATATATACACATGTATATGTATAGATATATATATGTACATATATTGATGTTTAACGGTTAACATATACAACACAAAACTATACTTGCGGTTAAACTACGAAGTAAGCCGCTGTAAAAATTTAATTGAACCAGTTATTATCAGATATTGACATAAGGAGCAGACACTTACAACATACATAGTTCCTTTTTTTTCTTGCTTTATAAACGCTGCAATTGATTTATACATAAAAAATATAATCTTAGGCTAGAAACTAAGTGCTAATGTTTCTTTATTATCCTGTTTCTTTTTACTTTTTCTTCCAACTTGATTTCAGACAAAATACAAATGTACAGAAATGTATACCATTTTAAATACAGTCATTAATATAACTAACCGTACAGCAGAAATATATTACAATGTCTAAATGAGCCATCGATTTTCTGTATCGGCAAACAAAAGCAACAATTAAAACTTTTTATACTTCCAATATTTTGCCAGCGATTTATTATTTTGCTCACTAGAACAAAATACATAGCGTAAACAAAATGTGGTATATTTTACAGTTTTCCTTTATGAATTGTATGAAATTCAAAGACAGTCTACATACTTTTATTTTGCACTGTTCGACTAAGATTATTATGAAAAAATGTTCTTGGCTTACAAGATAAATCAAACAGACAGATTTTTTACATTTTTGTGGGTGCTGCTTCCCTTTGTTCGACAGGGAAGAAAACCATATCATACAATATCAATTTTGTATGTACACATGAATATGTGTATATACTATTGCAAGTAAATATGTATGTCATGTGAGCGTAAGTAATATTTAGAATTTAATGACAAAAACTGCAGAGCAGATATTCCGAAGAATTTTTAATGTGGTATAATTTCATTAAGTTACCTACAAAATGATAATTTATTAATTTTGTAAAAATAATTTGCAATATGTTTTCTTTACTGCAAATCTTCAGCATGGTTTTGCAATTTTCTATGGCTAAATGCTTGGTTGGTGGTTCTCTGAAAATTTTTTCCGACTAACGCTTGTTAAAAGCTTACCGAGTCTCTTTTCACCAAGTTTGACTAGCACTGAGGCTTAAAGCTTTTACACTTGATAGCGTGCTGCAACGAAGCAAAAAGTTGAAAGTAATGGAAAGACAAAAAAAAACACTCTTTAAATTTCACTAACGTAAAGAAGCATATGGATGTGTGATTGTTTATGTTGTTGATTGTGTGTGTGTGTGTAAATATTTGGTGCTGAAAATATAGACATTAATATGTATTTACACATTATATAGAAGTACAATAAAATACAACAACATACAATCACAAACTCTTGTACATACCAGAATCAGTGAAGAGACATGAACAAATCGAAGTTTCAATATTAAGCTATCACACAAATACATATGCACACACACATAAGAGAGCAAAATACTGATTCTTGCGCGAAACGATTGTGGTAAGAAGTGAAGAAAAAAAATTATTTTATTATTTTTTCTAACTACTGCTGATTTTTCTTTTGTTGCTTGCCTGTTTGAAATGTAAGGATCCAAAGGATGTGCACTCAAGTTAAAATATTTGAAATAATGAAAAAAAAAATAAAGCAAAAATAAAAAGCACGCGATAAGTACACATAAACTACAGGCAATTGCGTTGGAACAAATTATTATTTTTATACAATTGAACTTACATTGTTATATGTAGTGTTGCCGGAATGGTAAAATAGAAAAACTGAATGAAAAACATTTTATTTATTACACTGAAATGATAAAATATGCCAAAAAAAATTTCTTAAGATTTTAAAACAAATAAAAACTAAAATTTATTTAGTAACAAGTGATAAAAAAATAATAATAAAAAATAAAAACGTTAAAATTTGTCTCAACACTAAATATACTACTTCACTTGGTAAATATGAAAAAACTTACTTTTTGAAGTATTTTTCTTTAAAATGTTTACAAATAAAATCGATTTTTTCATTGATAAAAAGTTTAACATAAATTAAGGCCAAAATAATATAAAAAGTGTTTTCGTAAAAAATAAAGGCATTAAGGTCCGGTCTTAAATATGACGCGTATTTATTTAAGTTTGTATTTACCAATCTTTTATTGATTTTCATGCAGTACTTTCAGAACAGAAATGTCCTTTAAATTGCTTTAGGAAACAGTCTAAATACGACTGCAGGTTGTAGGAATTGGCTTTCATGAATTTTGATTGCTTTATTTTCTCTTAATAGTAAATTTCTATGTGCACTTTCTCTGACAATTACGATTACAATGAATCTAAATATATTTAGCTAAATATTAACATTTGCTTGTTTTGTTCCTTTTTCTACAGATTCAGGAAGGGGTACAATTGTTATGATTTTGCTTATTAGAATATTTCAAATAATTTCACTACTTATTGAATACCTTCCGTTATCAGTCTTTTTTTTATTTCTTCCTCTTTTCCTGATTCTCTATGACTTTTAATCCCTGCTTTAAAAAAAAGTTAAGAAGATAACAGGTAAAATAAGAACTTTTATGAACAGAAAATAAGAAGAATAAGAAGTAATACATACATTAAAACTTATATATAAAGATAAATTCACACGTACAAACATTTGTATATGAGTTTAAACTTAGCACTTAAAATATATGTATCTATTATGTACATATGTAGTAAATAGTAATATAAGTATGAAAGTAATGTTCGATTTTCTACGCATTTACTACATACATACATATGTATGTATATGTGTACCATATAAATTATTTTGAAAATACATATTTAAGTGTGTTTGTATCTTAAGATTTTTATTACATTTTGTAAAGAGAGATATACTTTTTTCGGCAACATTTTTGTTCCTTTAATATTTTTTTAACGGACAAGACACTAAACACTTAAGACAATTTCACATGGCAACAAATTTAGTTTGTAAAACTAAATAACAATTTTCCCAAAAATGTCAAACATTCCTTCAAGTCAAACTCCTTTCTGTTTACACTTCCTTTATCATGTTAATATTTTTGTTTGACATTTTTTTCAAACATTATTTGTGCGTTATTTACAATTGACTAATTTTTTTCTTTACAAACCTCTTACAAACAGTTGCATCTATGGTTATACGCAAACAGTATTGTTTAAAGTGTCTTAGCCGGATTTTTTTAATTTTTTTTTAATTAAGCTTTACTGTTATAACGAATTATTATGGTTTTTAAGCGGGAGTTACATAAAGAATTGTACGCTATTTAAAATAAGTTTACATTAATTTAATTAAGTATAATATTGAAACCTATTTAGAATGCATTCAAAATAATTTTCATATTAAAATAATTAATTTTTTCTTGGAGTTTTGGCTTTTATTTCATTAATGTACACATTTCTCAAACTCAAAGAAATAAAGACTACTGAATTTAATACCAACAGGGATAAACAAAGTAAGAATAATCCGTTTAATGAAATGTGCGAACTTTCTTAGCTTTAGAATTTAATCAGAACTTTGTAAAGAATAAATCTTCAGTAAAGTCCATAATTCTGTCACAACAAATAAGTTTATTGTAAAACACATTCATACTTATGTTAAAAGCAATGCAAAATCACTTTTTATACATCGACACAAACAGGCAATGCCGGCCATTGTGTCGGTTTAATTATGATCAATGGTTTTATAAATCGGTTATGGTTAATTAATTTCTGGGCCCGAAAATCTAAAATATGCAGATATCAAATTAAAACTATTAAAAATCATATCGAAACGTTATTTATTTGAAAGCTAGTGTCCGGCCTCTTTAGAATTTAGTAATCTTTTGCTTGTGTTTTTACGTAACTTGTTTTCCTTAAAAAGGAATATTAATAGGTCAGCTTTGAGCAAAAAAGTCGATTCCGGGAGGTCAAGGTCTAATCGCAACCAAATTCAATTTTAATGTATTTAAAATTCCATCATTGATTTTAGCTAATATGTTAACACGTGCAGACTGACGAAAGAATAAGAGGACATCTCGTCGTTCTTAAATTATTGTGTTCTATACCGCTAAATAGCAGAAATTGAGATAAGACCAATTTTTGGGCAAACTTCTTGAGATCTGTCGATCTGTGTAATAATTTTTTTTTTTATCATTTATAGTTTTCGAAATATGCAACATTGACTTTGTGCTATAGTACTACACTTTAGTAAAAAGCTTCGCCAGCTATTGTGTTCAATATGTATAAATTCGAATAAAAAATAAAATTGAATAAAAACAACCACAAACTATAGAACTTTCTTTGGTAAAAAGATCTTGTCATGCTGGTGAGACAAGAAAATCTCAAACGGACTACTGAGCGTGCTTATGGATCTCATTATATATAAATAACGTTTGTTATTTTTATTCTTTTTGCTAATATTGTTGCCTTTTCCTATGCTACAATTGCCTTTCTGATGCTTCATTTTGTGATTATACTACTAATGTGCTTAGCTTTTAAACCATAGCAAAAACGTTAATACCTTTTCAGTTTTTTTGTTCAATTACCTTCTTGGAGTGAAATTTTAAATTATATATATACATATGTATGCACACACAGACATTTATAGACTGTACCATTAACATACATGTTTCTTTGTACATACATAATTTTTCTTTCAATCTGTCTTATTTTCTTGCTTCCCAAACGTACATGCGTACACCCATACATACATACATACGTAAATATAAAAATGTATACTCTTACTATAATACAAGGTAGAGTCGGAAAGAATGGCAAAAACTCGGGTCTCACAGGTGAATTCAATTGATTTTATTACATTACTAAAATTGATATTTCTGTCAGTCCGTCAGTTAAGTTGAATGGGTTTGTTTTCATCTCCTTCTTTTCCAAAAATTTCGTTTTTCCATTGTTATTGAATAAAGAACAAGTCTTATATTGATTGACTTTTGCAGATGTGTAAAAGGAAGAAAAAGTTTAAAAAAACACTTTTGGGACTTAAGATGGAATATTGAATTTTATATCTTTTTTATCTAAGAACATATTTTTTTCTAATTTTGAATGCAATTTTTGATTTAATAAAGTAAAATTTGTTTATTAAAATTAGTATTTAAAAATATATGAATAAACTAATGTTATTTCCTTTCTGGTAAGAAATATTGTTCGTAAGTATTCTGTGATATCACAAAACATCAAAATAGTTGGTTTTTTGTTACTTTTTTATTGCCTTTTGTTTACTTTTAAATTGTTAACAAATAAAATTTACGAGATTCAAAGGTTTTTACCTTATAAAGAAGACGTATTAAGAAAGAAGGACAATTATTTTTAAATCAAAGTTATGAAACAAATTTAAAATATCAATTTCACGAATATATACTGAAAAGAGTTTATTAGATTTACTCTACTAGTGTTAAGGTACCTGTGTAGGTCCATATCAAAGCATACCAAAGTTTTGTAATTTATTTTATAATTTATCCACTATTTGTAGAATTTAACTTTAGGTGTGAATGGCAAACAAAATATTTATTAATTTACGTGAAATAATTTTGGATAAAAATTGCATTTCTGGGTGTATAACTTAAATTAAACTTAAATTATAAAAAAAATTTTTCAATTGTACATATTGTTTTATATGAAAATGCATATTTTTACATTTTATATTTAAATATGTAGTTCAGTTTTTTTTAAATTGACTCTTTGGTATTTTTTTTCGACTCAAATTAAAAAAAAAAAAAAACTTGACAATTTGTGTTCTCACTTTCTTTCTTTTTTTATATGTTGCAATGAGTTCCGCTTTTCGAAATTAGTGAAAATAATAAAAAAAGTAAACAGTAACATAACAGAAAAAATTATCTTATATCACTTTCCATTTATTGACGTTTGTATGTATGTATGTATATATGTGTGTATGTATGTATACATACATATGTATGTATGTATCTTACAAATATCTTGTTTATTTACTACGGAATAAGTAAGTTGGTTCTACGATGTTATTGTTTATTTTATTGTTATTTTGATTTTTCTTTTCTGACTGTTTATACATACATACATATGTAGTTATTTAACATGTTTCAAAAAACATGCACGAAAAATTTTATATTTAGAAAATATTTGTAAATTTGTTTATGTATTACTGTATGTACATGTACGTACATACTTATGTATGTTGATTATCCTTATTAACTTTTAGGGACAATGCTAAAAAAATATTTTTTTCCCGTTAACGTGATTGGTTTTCTTTCAAAAATTTTTAAAAAAGATGAAAAATGAATAATTTTTTTTTTAAAAAAAGTTATAAAAATATTATATATTTTTCATTCCATTTTAATTTTATATTGAGCGATGCAGAAATTTATTTTTCAAAATTTTAAAAACTAATTTTTAAAAGTTGCTTTTCAATAATTGTATGCCACCCTCTAAGACTTAGTTAACAATTTTATAAAAAAAAATATATTTTTAGCTTTTTGTTCTTTTGAAACCAAGATTTGCTTTCGACTTTTAGATGAACATAAACATTTTTAGCATTTTTCTCATTATATTGTGTAACTACTTCTACAATATGTATACATTCCTACCTTCTAAGAAAGATAGAATATAAAATTGTAGAAAATTTAATTTTTAATTAAAAATTTAGTACTTAAAATCTTCTATCATTGAAAAAAGTGAAAATTTTAGAATGGAAAAAAAATTCATTTATGTCAAAGAAAAAATCAAGTTTGGGTCAATAGAGTTAAAGTTAACATTTAATGTAAATTATTTAAACACTTGGTATAAGGATGCTGTTGACAAAATTAATTTTGAAGATGAAGAAAATACAAAAAATAGTCCACAAATGGAGTCAAAAGAGCCTAAATTTAAGCAAACAGATGCTATTAAAGGGTTTAAAATTTGTATTTTATGGTGTGATCTAAAAAATTGATTACGCTAAATTGATACAATAAGTAAATGAAGCTAATTTTTTATATAAAAAAATGTTTTGATATAACGAATTTCTCAGTTTAACGAAAGGGCCTGACCATGAATCGATAATTCAGGTAACCCCACAACGCCAGCTGATTTTTTTGTTTGGCTTGTTGTTGCCATTGCCGATGTTGCAAACTACATTTCATATATTTTTCACAAAATTAACAGAATGTTTCTTCTGCATTACTTGTTCATGAAGAGTTCACGTTCGTTTTATTTTATGTATTTTAACAGTATTTCATGTGAACTCCAGGCTTTAGGCAGTAAAAAATGTATTATTTCTACAAAACTTAAAAAGCATATTTTAAAGTTTAATTCATATACTTACTTACTCATATACATATATATTAGTTCATTAAAATTAAGTTTCACATCTTTACGATCACTAATCACATCTTACGTGTTGATAAATGAAAATTTAGTTACAAAAGGTCAGTTAAAAATTTTTTAACAATAAAACTGTATTGTGCAACTATATTGATTAAATATTGCTTTTTTGAGTCTAAATAATACTACACAATTATAAATTGATTATTTAAATTAATTTTAGTTCCAATTTAATTTAAATTGAAAATAGTAAACAACATTTAGAAATAAAAAATTTTATATTTTTATAGTTTGTTGTTGTTTTGAAATAATTGTTTGTTGGTTTTTTGAAGAAATTTTTAAATGTTTTTTGGATTTGTAAGAATTATCATTCATTTTATTTGAATTCCTGCTTATACATACAACATTTTCAAATATTTTCAAGAAATAATATCAAAGTCTACTGATGATCTGGTATAAGCACTTGTGAAATGCAGCATATAGATATAATATATAATAAATAACTTATTTTAAAAAATAGATAAATAAAGTTAATAAATTTTAATGATTTTCAATTGAGCCCGATAGAAGTTTTTGCAAAATCAGAATCGCCCGATTTCATGTATTTGTAGAACCAAAAAAAATATATATTAACGGTGCCCTATATTTCCATACTGTTTCGATATTATTAAAAATAATTAGACTTATACTGACATTCGGGTGTTAGACTAATCAAACTTGCTTTATCACTTCTAAAGCAAAACAAACGGTTATTAAATGTTTGTATGTGGGGAAGCTGATTTGAAAAAAAAAACTTTTGTCTTAAATTATATTTTGTTCAATACAAGTGTTGTGAAACGACACTGTCATTAGCAATACAATTAATATTAATATGAAGTCTTATTTAAGAGATTATTTACTTAATATATGTATTCGAGTTAATCTCAACTGGAAAATATTTTTTTTTAATGCAGCTTTAAAAAAAACTCTAATATTTTTCTCTCATGGAAAATCTTAACTTTTAAGGTATTGTTTGATTTTCAATCATTTTTTTAATCGTATCGTTTCAAGTAGCGACTTTCTTTTAGTTTTGATTTTTTTTTAACAGTTTTATGGTTTCAACACGTATTCTATTAAAGTTACTTATATATACATATGTATGTATATATATATATATTTTTTTTGTTTTGTTTAAGACATCGTAAGTTGTAAACTTTTTCAATAGCCCTAATAGCCATACATTTGTTCTCAAAGACAAAGTTACTAACAAACACTGCACAGCAGCTAGAAAAATGACACTTTTAGTATTCATTGTTCATTGGAGTAAAAATCTAGACGGATAAGAAGACTTAGTTTACAATATTTTAGTAAGTACTACCTAATTTAAAAACACCCTCAAACTCAAAAGCAGAAGTTTATTTATATATATAAGTACATACATATGTATGTATATATGTATATGTTTGTAAATACTTTGCATACACTGTCATCGATATTAACATTTTCTGTAAATGGGCAAATTCTTATTGTTGTTCTTTTGCTAGTTTATTTGCCATAGCCGCTGGCTTAGTCGTAATAATTTTTTCTTACTAATAAATTTGGTAAAATGGTGGGGGGTAACGTTACCAGCAATATTTACGGGGATGATTTTTATACCTACATATGTATATATGGAAATTAATTATTCAAATTAATCTTGAGACTTTAATTAGTTTTAAAATTTGGTAATTTTGAAATTGGTCTATAGCAATAGATTTGACCCTTTCTTCCAGATGTATAAATAGATATTTTCATAGATCCAAAATGTATTAAAAAAAAACTATGTATGTTATGAAAATCTGGAAAGTATGTTTTATATTTACGGATACAAAGAAGGAAACCGATTGATTGTCTAAATAAATATTTTTTCTTTCAGTGTGGACTTTGTTAAAATCAAATCATTTTGACTAAATTTTCTGGTCAAAACAACAGGTATAGCTGCGTAAGCGTTCTATGAATAGATAACAAAATGGTACGTGTGGTAGAATAAGCAGTAGTTCTACATAAGTTATTATCCGAGTCAAAACAACCTTAAAGTATTGGTTGAAGCATAAAGGTATGCAGCTCATAATTGTATTTTTTTCGGATTCAAAACTGCAGACACTTTCGCCATCAGAAGGTATATCTTCTAACAAAATATCGATACACAAAATAACGAAGCATTAAATTTGAAAAATAAACACGTAAACCTTTTTTTATTTAAATATTTGTTTTTA
>NDXZ01017865.1:0-16498 GCA_003055125.1 Paykullia maculata
GAATTGAAGGATTTGTTTAAGATTTACAATAAACAAATAATTTACTAAATAATGATCGTAGATTTTTTATAAACCAAAAATTTACAATAAATTTTCCAATTATCCTAAAATGTTTATAAAAGTATTAAGGCAATTTCGTAATATGCGCTTCACTTCATTTAGAGAGTTCGCCATCTTGAAAATACATTATAAACTAGGGATGGGAAAAAACAAAATATCGATGTTTTTTCAATATTATTGCTGGTCGATATATATCGATATTTTGATATTTTTCGTTTATTCATAAAATACAGGAAAAACGAATTTAATATAACAAAAAGTAATTTTTTATTGATGTTTAACGGTTAACATAGAAACAATTAATACAGAAAACTATATTGTGGTTAAACTACGAAGTAAGGCGCTGCAAGAATATAATTGAACCAGTAATTACACTGTGCGACAAAAAACAATTTTTTGCAAAGTACACAGACTTGGCTATATAGGTTGGGACACTTGGGGAATTTACCGAAAAATGGTACCATAACCTTTTAGCCAATCAGGTATGTGATGAAAAACGATTAAGACACAAAACCGATTTGAAAACAACAAAAGATGTGATGTGTGTGCTATCATCGTTTTGTTTAATCCATTTAATATTTCGTTGTTTCAAGTAAAAAGCAATCGTTTTGCTATGTGACAAAAAACGATAATATCATTTTGAAATTGGTTTCAAAGCAAGTTTGAATCAAGTGTCATTTTTAAGATTTTTTTATTTAAACAGACTAATAAAATGTAATTAATTTATTTTTTTATAAAAAAAAAATATTCTAAAATATAATATTACATTTGTATTTAAGGGAAATGCACAAGAATTCACGCCAGGAAAATGCATTTATTAATTTTATGCAAAATCATATGAATCTGGTTAAAAGCTTCACTAGAGGCGATACAATTAATGTAGAAAATCTTTATTTGATATCGATTTTAAAAACTTTTTACAGAGTTTTCTTGCCAGGCAAGGTAGAAGTTTTGTTAGCAATTTTAATACAGTTGTTCGATGCATTGAAATCCAATCATTTTCAACAGATTTCTGAAAGGAACCATCTGCAAGAAATCTAAGTGCAGCTGCCACTTGTAATGTCGGTGGAATTGAAAACTCTGTCTGGTGGTGTGCAATTAAATTTAAAACCATCATAAAACCTTCTTTATTTAGTCGGTAACATTGAATAAATCTGCATAAAAATTACAAAATATTCACTTTAAGTAAAAATACATTTACAAACATACATAAATATGTATGTGCAAACATGTCTTCTGGTTAGTCCAACGGATTTGAAGTATCCCGCAATTGTTTTCTTCTCACATTTTAATTTCTATGTTCTTCCAACAATATTAATGTTGGTGCTATGGCAAATGTTATTTTATTTTAATTATATTTAAAGCAATTTTTTATTTTTAAACAAATTTGTGTTTATTTTTAACAATTTTTACTTTGAAGTAAACAAATGCAGAGTTACTTATAATTGTATTTTTGTAGTGGAATCATACGGGATAGAACAAAAATGGAAAATGAAATCAATCAGAATTCATCACATCTAAATCGTTTTCAATATTGATTTTGCTTTTAAAAACAATCATTTTTCATCACATACCTGAATAACTCATTCAGATTTGGTGATGGCGTTGTAAAGTCTTCAACAAAGTTGTAGGTAGGCATCTAATGAACAAGCCTTTGAACATTTTATCGCCGGAAAAAAATCTTTTTGGTTATTTTTTAAGAAAATGCAAAAAAAAAATTTAATTTTTTTACCGTTAAAAATTGTGAGAAACTACTATTTTTGAGGTATAAAGTAATCTTTATGAGCTATTTAGGGTTATTATGTTCATAAAAGCCATTTTATTTTTCTCTGGCTACAAGTTTGTCGAAGATAGTAAAATAAAAATTTCATCGGTTTGCGAGTTGTGGCAAAAAATTTAAAAACTGTTCTTCAAAAAATTGTGTTTTTCGCAAAAAAAAAAACAATTTTTGCTCAGATCGTATAGGTATTTTCACAAAAGTTGTTTTATTTTACTCTGGCTACATTTTTGTAGAAGATAGTATGGGAAATAATAGAAAGGACAGGTGTGAAATGCTGGACACACACAACTTCACATGGTTATTGCTTTGTTAAAAATACGTTAAAAACAAAACAATGTAATCGAAACATTATCCACAACTTATGCATAATAGAACAGCTAACGCTGAATACACCCCAACTATAAAACGTTATATAAAAATTTTCAATTTTTATACTTGGAAGTTAAGGGTGTGAATAAAATCTTGTTGCTATAAACTTGCAAATACCTTAAATGGGATCAAATTAAACGAACCGTAACTGTCAATGCAAGCATTTTAACAGTATATTCGATAAAGACTGTGACGAGAAGATTTTTTTTACAAATTAATAACATAAAATACAAAACCGTAGCTAAAAAATATCAAAATAAAATTGCAAGAAAAAATATTGCTAAATCGATATATTGCAAAGTAAAATATCGACGAAATACATCGATTTATTGATAAATTGATACCCTGTTACAAACAGTTGCATACTTTTATGGGAAACCCAGGACAAAAATCTTTAATAATAGAAATTTTCTTAAACTTTATTAAACTTAAAAGAAGAAATCAAACATTTTTGAATAAATAAATTTATGTAAATCTGATTTTTGTAACGAAAAAGTTCCTTTTTAGCTCTTTCTGGTGCCCAGCAGGCAAAAAGCCTTTTATTAAAGTTTTAAATGCGGTTGGAGCAAGTTTTGCAACCCCACAATCTTTTAAACAGCCTGCAGCAGTGATAACACTTTTTTTCGAACATTTTAAAGTAATAGAGATGAAATAATGAGGATGAGAAGTTGGTGGTGACAAAATCCTTTATTAATGACGTTATTGTTGTTGTTGCTATGTCCTGCTGTTGTTTTGTATGAACTTCATTTGGCCATTGGCATATTTTTTAAGTGCTTTAGCTGTAGTCTCCAAATCCAAAGTGATTGATTTAACAAGTCAATTTCAATGTGTTGACAGTTTCATGATTTAAATAATTTTCTTTATTATCGCTTTGCAATCGACCCAACAAAAACAACAACAATAACAGCAGCAGCATCATTGTCGCCGTTGTCTCGTCATGTGCCTTCATTTGTTTTCTTGTTTATAACAGCCATTAATGAGGATTCGGTTTCACAGCGGTGTTTGCATGTGTATGTCTTTAGCCCTCTCGTTCTCTTCCATCGCCTGCTAATGTTTTGACATTTTTATTTCAGCAATATGTTCAAGATTAATTGTTATGTGTCTGGTAGTATGGTTGAAATTTTTATTTTTATCCATAAAAATAAATTTATTGTTAAAAAGAAAAAAATAAAGCAAAAACACCAAACACATACCAACAAAACAAGCACTTTTTCGTATTGTGTTCTTATTGCTGCAGCAAAAATTAAGAGATTGTCTTAAAAATGGGGTCTTGCTGAGCAAAATCCTTTAATGTCAGTCATTTAAGGTTTAAATAATCTTTATCATCGTTTAAAATGGATGGATTTATTTTATGTGACATTAAGATGAGTTTTTGTTTTTAGGAGTCATCAAGATCAGTGTCCATCTGGCTAATAATATCTATTAAGTACTGCGCTAAAATTCGAAATAAGATAAGACATTTTGGCGTAATCTATTAAAAAAATTAAATGGACAATATGTTTTTAGTACCTTTTTGGAGTTTGAATGCTAAGAGGGTTGCCAAGTAACCGAAAAACAAATAAATGATGAAGAAGTAAAATTTAAATTGGAAACTTTTGTACCTTTTGTGTGATTTTAAGAGACACCAGTTCCAACAAGTACCAGTTTTTATTAGTTGCAATCTAATGAATATGATTTTGTTGCTTCCCTTACTCTTCTGAAATACTAAACTATTTATCAAGTTCCCCTTAAGTCTTCTGTACATTCATTTTGGACATCCAAATAAATATAAAAAAAAAACCTTGTGAGTTTTAACCTCTGAATTTTGCCGGGATTTGACAAACTATGACACAAATACAGGTAGACCTCGTTAGAGATGTATGTTTTTTTTTTAACATACAAACGTTAAGCACTGAAACAAGCCGGAAAGTGGTGTTTGAAAAGAACTTTTTGTTTGTCTTCATGATCATCAGCGTTACCATTAAATCCAGTTTCTATCGAAAAATTAATGAACGACGACAAATGATTAATTTAATTTCATAAATTTCAATATTATGGGTTTTAAGTTTGAATCATAATTAGGATTCCGTTTTTAACATAAAACTGAATTATCGAAACTTATGAAACCAAAGAAATTGTTTTTTTTTTTTTTTGAATTCAATTTCGATAGCATTTGGGCTCCATGATGTGTTTAGACATCCATTTAAATATTCCAGTCTACTTCTACTTCTACTTCTGCTCTAATTTATTCATTTAATCCAATATTGGACTGTTGGATTAAATAAATAAATTAACCAAAAGATAGATTTGAGGTTGTTATCAAAATTAAATTCTATTTGACAAATAGAACATCGAGAACAAATTCTAAAGAAAAACATGTAAATAATTTTGCACTGGAGGCGTTAATCATTTGATATAGTTTTGTTAAGGTGCAATAACACAGCGCCATCTAGTGTTTTTTTGTATAGACTGATTACTTACATTATCGAAAACAAATTTAGATTATTAAGTACTTTAAATATGACCCTATGATTCTTATAGGAAAGACAGGAATTTATACATATATATAAGTACTTTAAATAAAATAAAATAATTAAAATATAGACCTGAAAAAGTTACCAAATCGACTCTTCATTGCGACAAAAGTTCGAGAAAAGTTTTAAAAATGAGGCGGTTCAAAAAGTTGTATAATGACTTGGGTTCCATATGGAGAAATTCCTACAGTTTTGTTTGCAAAAAGTTAAAAAACAAAGAAAGTAATGAAAGTAAAACCGTAAAAATCTCAACCGTAGAAATTGTTTTGACCCAAATGCTTTGCTAAATCAGAGGGGAAGAAAAGATCCGAAAAAATTAATGCTGAAAAGAGTCTTTAGCAGAATAATCTGCAAAAAATTTTCATTAAAATGATATGAGTTATACGAAAAACAGCGATTAGGTACCTTTTAAAACATTACGGTTGCTATGGAAATGAGAGTTAAGGCATGTAGTTTAAAGTCAGTGTTACAAATGCACTTTTGGTAAAATCAGTTTCTTTAAAATTTCTTAACTTAACAGTGGGTAATTTTTGCTAATATCAATATCGTCTGACCAATATTCAAATATTTTGTACGAAAAATGCTTTTCTAAAAGATTACAAAATCAAACATGAGCTGTTTTGCCCCTCATTTAATGAATTCTTATAGCACTTTTGATATAAAAATTTCATAAATAAGCAAATTTGCGATTAAAGTTATAGAGTCATGAACGAAAATTTAATTAAAGATAAATAATTTTCTTTTAGCTCTCAAATATGTACATATCGCCTGTCACTCATGCTATTAAGGTAAGACAAGTCGTAACATAGTACACAGAAAAAAATATCGACAAATTGAAGTTAACAAAATTTTTTGTTGAAATTAAATTTATGGTTTTACAAATTTTTTGTTAATACAATTAAAAGTTTTGTTGGTATTTAAAAAAACAAAAGATATCAAAATCTAAAACAATTTGCTTTTGGAAATTTGAAAAAGTACAAAATAAACAAACAAAAAATTGTTTTCATGTGCCGGCGTAGTGTAGTGGTTAAAGAGCTGGCCTACAAAACCAAGCACCCCAGTTTCAAATCCCGGTGAAGACAAACAAATTTTATCATAGTTTTCGAGTTTTTAAAATTAAGTGGCTAACCCCACTCCAAACAAACCAAGTATCAAGGAAGTCCCATGACCAACCCACTCTCTGAAAAAGAGGAAAAAAGGATAACATCGTTGAAGGCCAGTAGTGCCACCTCCTGGGAACATTAGAAATATCAAGCGGCACCACCTTTTGGAAGAATTAGGAATGTTATGCAGCGCCATCTCTTGGACTAATTAGGAAGGTCAGGCAGCGCCATCTTTACGGTTTTTTTAATTTAACAATTTGTTTTGTAATTATGCAAATAATTTTGTTGACTTGACTGTTAACAATCAACTTACAAATGTCGTTATTGTATTCACAAATTCTATTCCTGGTTGAGTTTTAATTAAACTTTTAATTGTATTTACAAAAAAATTAATTGTATTTACAACCCTTTTTTTTCTGTGTAGATGCATTGGAAAGTGTATCTAGAACAGGCTTTCAAACTAATAAAAAGAGTATAAGAAATAATTTGTATTTATATCTCTCTTTTTACTAGACAACACTGACCAAAATGTTTACTATAGAATGAAAGAATTAACAAAAACATTTAGTCAGGTTTGCTCATTCATATGAGTAGGTCGTGTAGTCGCTTTGCTACTAGACAACAAAATGTTTAACATTGAATGGGAGAATGCTTTTTTATTTATATTATTATTGAAAATAATTAAAAGTAAAACTAGGAATAAACTTGCTGATGAACATATCAAAAATATTATCAAAATAAAATGTTGTCTATATGAAATAATTATTGATGACGTCATGCAAAACTGCGACAATATTTCATAAAATTTTTATTCGTAACGCAAGTTTATCATTAAGCATTTTTGTTACTCTTTCTTTAACGTAACTTGTTTAACTTTTAATACCAGAAAACAAGAAATTAACCATCCTCCATCGTGTAGTTCTATTATTTACAAATATTAAAAACCACATATTCTTTCAAATTAAAAATATATTCACTTATTTTATTATTCAATTTTTATTATGAATTGCTAAACTGCAACAACCATTTTAAGTACACTTGTAAGACCAGTGGTAAAAAACGGTACAAACATTTTTTTCAGTGGAATAAAAGAAAAACATTTGCGCTCAAAAACAAAAAACTATGAGAAGCATAAATTGTGAGTGTATGTGTTTGAACATCCCTGATCTTGAATGCAATTTAAAGCTTATTAAGTAAAGTATTTAATTTACATTGAAAAGATTTTTGTGCAAATCGATATAAAATGATTTAATTTTATTTATTAATTTTTTGGAAAAAATTATCAAATAAATTATTAAAAATAATTATAAATTTTATTGTTTAAGTATTTAATAAAGAAAAAATAATATTAATGATAGTTTAGTAGTATTGTAAAAGAAAATTGAAAATTTTTTATTTTAAAAGAATATTTAATTTATTGTACCTTGTGTATATCAGGGTTTATTAATTAAAAATTATTTATTATAATTTTCTCGATTTTTAAAGAGTTACTTTGTTAAAAAGTTAATGTATCAAAATCAATTTTAATAATATATTAAAAATAATATGTTATTTATTTAGCTGCCAAATATTTATGAAAGTTTATATGAAAATGCATATTTTATTATCGTTTTACTATATTTTTTTCTTTCTTTTAGATGTTATTGACTGGATTTTGGAAAACCTTTGTGATAAGACTCGCACCAGAAGGGGTGTTTTAAAGAAACTTAAAGAAATGGGTCTAACATTTAAGGGCCCAACTAAGAGATCAACTGCCGAAGCCCATAATAAAAATCTGTGGCGCACCGAAGAAGATGAAGAACTGCGTAGTCTCTATGATCAATATCGTACTGAAGATGGTAAGTTTTTTCAATTGAAAAATAATTTATTTATATTTCTTTGAGGACAACCAAGATAATATTTTTTCCACAGATTGCCTCCAGCGCATAATCGATGAATTTGCAGAAAGGCGTAATAAGCAGGCTATAATTAAGAGAATGTTGCAATTGCATATTATAGCCGATAAATCGGAGATACTACCCCAAAAGCCAAGCAAACGCAAGTCTAAGAAACAAATACAAAATGGCGAAAGAGCCGAAGAAGGAGAACATAATGAAAATGAATTTATGGAAGAAGCAACATTTGGTGGGCGAGATAGACCCAGTAATTCGCGTAAGAATAATGTCAAATCTAAGCAGCGCAAGATTGTACGTACTCCATTAGATGTGGGCACAGTTCGAGCTTTATTGAATCAAATCGATTCGGAGAAATATCAAAATGCTATCGATTGGCTTAAGGAAAGTTTAGATGATGCTGCGGAAGATGCTGAAGAAGCCGCCGAGGAAGATGATGGTGTGCCTTTGGTCCCTTTGCAGCAACTACAAAAAGAAGCCATGGAAGATGATAACTTCAAGAAGGTTTTGTTAGCTTTGGGCATACAACCACCCGTTTTTGGCATGGAGAGTTACTGGCGTATACCGATCTACTTGAATACGGCTGATTTAAAGTTGAGGGCACAAATAGTAGCTGGCGAAGAGGTACAAATTGATGTGGATGACTCAGAAGAAGACGACAATGAAAGTGGAGAAGAAAACATAGACAATCGCGATGGAGATGAGAGTGAAGAAGATTATTTGGAAGTTCTGGGCATTGCAAAGGAACGTCAAAAGTTAAATAATTTGGAAACTTATATGGATCAACAGAGAGAGAAAATGAAAAGCTTGTTATTTAGCAAAAGCGATGAGGAAACCGAAGAACGTACGCCTTTGATGGGTAAAAAGAAAACCCAGTCAAAACAGGCATACCAAGACTCTGATGCTGAGGAAGAAAAGGAAATGGTGGATAAAATAAAAAAGAAATTGGATAAAAAGAAACATAATAATGATTTAAGCAGCGAAGAAGATGAAGAAGAAGATACCTTTAACAAACCTAAGGAAAAGGAAATAATAAAGATGAATACAGAGATGGATTTGTTTGATCAGTTAAAGGCTAAAAGAGCCAAAAATAAAATTAAACTTGGTGAAATGGTGATCGCAAAGCCAGACAATAACGAAGAAGAAGAAGATGATTTAGATTTTAATTCTGAAGATCTTCGCAAACGTTTAGCTGAACTAAGCGATGATGAAGACAACGATGGAGAAGGAGGCGAAGAAAATGGAGAACATCAAACTATAATCCATCGTTCTCGTCGTTTTAATGTAATTGAATCTGATGATGATGATGATGATGAGGCTGTTGTTGACAACATTAATAAAGTCAACAACAGAGATAAACAAGCCTTCAGTGTGGATGAAAATGATGTAAACGATGCTGGTGATGGTGGTAAATCTATTAAAGACCAACAAGACAGTATTAATGATTCATCTAATATATCAACTAAAAAACGTCAACGTTCCCTGCATGAAGATATAAATGAAGAGGAAAATGATGAGGAAGAGGATGCCAAATTTCTAAAACGCAAGAACTTGTCCCCATCTAAACAAAGTGTTTTAGAGAGTGGTGCAGAACCAGCTAAGCGTCGCCGTGTTGCTGTCATAGACGACGACGATGAGGATGATTAAGCAAACAATTTCATTTTTACTTTCCTTTTTTTCTACACGTTGTATGCAATGATTTTCATTTAACTAAATTTAATTATTTGCAGTTTTTTTTATTTTTTTCTTTCTTTTGTCTGCTTAATTGGTTAAATAAGGAAAGTAAAAAGAAAACAGAAATAAGAAAAAAGTACGAAACAAATAATAAAAGTCAACACATTTAAGTATTTGTCTGTCTAACTTCTCACTTGTTAAATTTTAACTCCCTTTTAAATTCGTCAACTAGTTTTTTAATACTTTTAACGCGATTTTAATAAAATTGTCAACTCTGTTTTGTGTTTTTCATTTTTTAGTCATGTTAAATACAAATATTTTTTGTCATTTCATTGCATACTAACGAAGTCTTATTAAATTTTAATTCACTTTTTTATTTAAAATAAATTTTTTTTAATAAAATTACATATATTTTCAAGCATTTAGTTGTGGAATTTTTTTATTGAAATTTATGATATGAACAAATTTAAAGCTTTCGCTAATTAGGGAAACAAACAAATATTAAACAGCATTTAATTACGAAGAATTGATGCAAAACTTGTGACGTGACGTTATCCTGGGGCCTAATTCTGGCATTCGAAAGCGATCGAAATTTAACAATTCCAATTGGAATCCAATTGGAATTCCTATACCTAAAGCAAAGAAAACTCTCACGTTCGAGTAAAACTCGATCGCTATCGAATGACGGAATTAGGCCCCTGGTTAAAAAACTTTTTATTAAACGGAATATTTTACGAGGCGTTGTCAGTAAGAGTTTCGAATAGCACTTTTTAGAGAATGTGTGTCAGGTCCTACCACAAGGTAATACTATAATATACTATTGGAAATACTTTGACTAGAGCAAGAGAGAAGAATTATTAGGCTTCTATTAAAGCTGACTTGAAGTAAAAGTGTAGAACTTGTTTAATTGCCTGCATTGGATAATAACAATGTGTGGCATTTTGACAGGCTGCATAGTGGGCGATATCGGCGATGGAAAGTCTTGCTGATTATTTCATTCTTAATGAGAGACTGGACCGATGTGTACAAATACGATACGTTAGTTTCTAATAATCTTACGGTGTGTTTTATTTATTTTTAAAAATCATACAAAAATTAGATACTAATAAAAGTATAAAGAGATAAAAAATATTTAATTAAAACTATCGAAATTTATTGGAAAATTTTACTGTATTTATTTCTTGAAAATTTTAAAACAAAAAACTAAAATTTACCAGCAATTTTCTCTTATTTGTTTAATTATTTCCACGGGGTCCTTTTTTTTAATGCTAAAAAAAACATTGACGGTTTTAACAAAGTTTCTAAAACGTGTTAAAAATTTAAAAAAATTTGTTAAATTAAATTTATTAATAATTTTTTTTCGGCTTAAAATTCATATATAAACTTTAAGCCAAAATAGAATTATTAATAAATGTATAGAATAATAAGTTCAATAAATAAAAAATATGACAATTAAAATTTGTTAAATTTATAACAAAATTGAATTAAATTAAAACTCACAACTGAGTTAGACTAATTTGGTTGACTGTATTAAGTTTAAACTCAAATGTTTTGTTTTTTAAAATAACATTCTAAAAGCCTGGGCTCAAATCGTCACATCTGTGAACGCACAACTCGTTTCGTAAAAAGGCATTTTTTGGATTATGACAGACGTGAACGTATCACAGAACGTATGATTTATACGAACACTCATCCGTTAGCAAAAAGGTGTTCGAGTAAATACAAGTTGTATTTTAATTTATTGAAAATAAGTAAATAAGATTTTCATAAGAATTTTTTTATAAACGCATTTGGGTCACCTGTTAAATGTAAAAATGTGGAAAAAGGTGTATAATGTTTTCACTAAAAAAACTACAAAATCTTTGATTGATGGTCCTTTCAACTATGCATATTGCTTTGGAGGGAATTTCATTAAAAGAGGCTTTAGTAAATCTATCGCTGGCATTTCTTTATGCCGTCTAAATAAAAATAAAATATTTTTAATGTGCCATTAAACCATTTATGCCTGCACATATGTAAATCGGCCCGTACGATTTTGACGAAGAAGTTGCTTGGAATGAAAAAAAATTTTACCTCTTCACACCCTTGGGATAGGACATGGGTATTTAAATACCTTCTTATTTGAGTACAAATAATTAAACTACTCATCTATTTTTATATATATTTATTATCTGGCGACGTCAAATTTTTTTCATTCACATTGCGCCTATAAAAAAATGAAAATTAATAAATATTAGTCCTAAGGTCGATAAGGAAACACAACCAAAATGGTTTTGTCGAGAAAATAACTAATTTAGAAGGTTTATTTTGCTGCAATTGAACAACACAATTTGGTCAACCAATATATCTTTCACATGGGGGGTGTGGACCTTTTCGACAACGCCATGAACAATTACCGCATTCGGAAAGAAAACTTATCCATATTGTTCATATTGAAACTAAAGGTTAAAAGGAAAATATTTTATTTTTTAATTTTTTCTAGGCTAATCAATCTCAACTTCTAAATGAAAATGTAAGTTGCAGCAATAAAAGTATACTGCGAATGCCATAATGTCATTCAGTTCATACGATTGACGTATCACGTAGTTGTTCTTCGTACGATTGTCGATACGAACACGGATGTGATGATTTGAGCCCTGACTTCTCTTCTTTAAATGGTGAAAGTCTCAAATAAATCTTAATAGTAGTTGATTATTTATATTTGTTTCAATTTTTTACAATCTAAACTAAACATTCTGCATTATATTGATGCTTTATTGTAAGCACGCATGCAATGTATTTTAATGAGAACACAATTTTTTAAGCAAATGCGTAACAACAGCAGTTTGCTGTAATGTGTATGTTAAAGAGTATTTTGCTTCAAGGAATCGTTAATGTAATGACTAAATTTTCTCGACTTATAGTAGTTAAAAGTTTTTTAATTTTTTTTTTGCATCCGAAAACTGTAAAAGGTTTCTCAAAACTTCACCAGCTCGATAATGTTATACACAGGCAGAAGGACAAATCTAAATCGACTTTACAGGTCACATGTTCCAATATTGTACAAGTATATACAATTATGTACTTTGTTGGGTGTCAAATGAATATTTTTCGGTGCCCTCTATCCCTACTGACGTTGGTGGAGGGTACAATAAATTAAATTTGTGTTATATGCCGCCTTATTTCCATAGAGATTTGTTTGAATTTTCTTTTAAATCAATTTTAAATATTTACTTCACCGCTTAACTTTAAACAGGCAAACAGTTTAAAAAATCAACATTTGCAATAAATTATTTAAAAACAGAATAAATTTTGCCAACAAAACAAATAAAAATAAATTTTTATGTTGCACGTTGTATTTGTTGCTCCGGAACTTAAATGGGGCGCAAATATTTGACTTGTTTTAAATAGTTTGCAATTTAATTTAACATCCTTTTGCACACAATAAAACTACCAACCGGTCGAGCAACCAACTATCCTTTCCTTAGTTATCATTGTTTTTGTAGATCCTTTTTTTTGTTGTTGTATTTTTCCCTATTACTAGTTCACATTGAAAAGTTAATAGTTGCAATTATATAAAGGCACATCAGCTGCCATATTAAGTATGTCTTTTGTATATGTACGTACGTATAAAGGACATGATATAGGGGTGACACAAAACATACACATACACATGGAATCCTGTAGTTGTGTATTTTCCCAAATGGAATTTTATTTTAAATTCTGTAATTTTTTTGTCTTTAATTTTTTCATTTTTAAAATTTATTTTAAAACTTCCTATTTAAAAACAAATGAAAAATTTTAAATCTGGGCTCAAATCGTCAAATCCGTGTTCGTATCGACAATCGTACGAAGAATAATTACGTGATACGTCAATCGTATGAACTGAATGGTATTATGGCATACGATTGCAAACGTATCGTACTATTTTGTTGATTTTAACTTTCGCAGTATACTTTTAGGTGCTTTATTTTATTTGAACAGTTAACCAATTCCTACATAATGGGCATTTAATATCGAAAAAATAAAAACAGTAACAGAGTTCTAGCGCGGGCGCGATGAGATGTTATTGCTGCAACTTACATTTTCATTTAGAAGTAGAGATTGATTAGCCTAAACAAAACTAAAACAGTAAAATATTTTCCTTTTAACCTATAGTTTCAATATGGATAACCTATAGTTTCAATATGGATAATTTTTCTTTTCGAATGCGGTAATTGCTCATTGCGTTGTCGAAAAGGTCCACACCCGCAATGTGAAGGATATATTGGTTGACCAAATTGTTCTGTTTAATTGCAACAAATATACCTTCTGAATTATTTATTTTCTCAGCAAGACCATTTTAGTTGTGTCCCCTTATCAATCTTAGGACTATATTATTAATTTTTTTTATCGGCGCAATGTAAATGAATAAAATTCGACGTCGGCAGATAATAAATATATATAACAATAGATTAATAATTCAATTATTTGTACTCAAATAAGAAAAAAAACTAATTCTTCAAAATAATAAAAAAAATATCACACCAAAGCCTGTTGGGTATTTAAATACCCATGTCCTATCCCAAGTGTGTGAAGAGGTAGATTTTTTTTTTCATCCCAAGCAACTTCTTCGTCAAAATCGTACGGGCCGATTTATGGGTAGACATTTATGGGTTAATGGCACATTAAAAATATTTTATTTTTATTTAGACGTCATAAAGAGATACTAGCGAAAGATCCACTAAAGCCTTTTTTAATGAAATTCCCTTCAAAGCAATATGCATGTTTTTATAAAAACACTCTGTACCTTTTTCCATATTTTAACATTTAACAGGTGACCCGAATGCGTTAATAATAAAACTCTTATGAAAATCTTATTTATATAAGTACGGATATTTTCAATATACCTACGTTTAAAAAAAATTTGTATGTACTCGAACACCTTTTTGTTAACGGATGAGTGTTCGTATAAATCATACGTTCAGTGGTACGTTCACGTATGTCATAATCCACGCTTTTTACGAAAGGAGTTCACAGATCTGACGATTTGAGCCCTGTATTAATGAAAAATAATTTTTTTAAAGTTTTTTCAGAGCTATAGGGTTAGAAATATAGTTAAATATATAGACTAACATCGAAACATACACACAACCAAATAGTGAATCCTTTCAAACTCATAACGAATACGTGTGTATTTATTGCAGCAGAACCAGTGAACGGTCAATTTCTCTTTAAAAGAAAAAAAAATATCCAACAAAGTAAACACTGATGATCAACGAAATAAGTACACTTATCAGGAAACTCTTAATGGTGCAATTTTTGATCATATTTTAATATTCCAGTTTTGTATTATTATTACAATATATAAATTCTTTTTCAATTCATAAGACAAAGTTACAAAAAAAAAAAATGCATTGCGTAATGCAAAATAATTAAAACACAAATCTAGGATTTACTAAGTTTAATATTTTTTTTAAAGCTAAAGATTTTTAAGGAATTTAATAATTAATTTTTATTGGTGGTTCAAAATATTGTTAAACATTTTTTGATTAGCGAATAAGCGTTGTTTTAATAATGTAAAAGGCCCATTCTTTTTAAATTTCTCTTTTAAAGTTATGATTTAATATGTGTAGGGTGACCATTTATTACTGATTCAAAATCAGTACGCTTTATAGTTTTTGTAAAGATGTAGTTATAATTTAAAAACAGCTCAAACTACATACATATCATATTTTATTTATTCCAATTAATAGTTTATTATACTTTGCACTACCATGGACTTCATTTATCAATTCAGGACAATATATATAAGGCCAACATTATTACGATTTTCAACTCGACTTAATTGAATTGAGCTTTACTTATTATTGATATTACGATTTACATTTAATTTTAGTTGAAATTGTATTAATATTGCCAGCCTAGAAAGTAATAATTTGACAGATGATAATAAACAGCTGATGCTATTGTGCCGAAAAAAAACAATACATTTTTGTTAACCGCTTTCCATAGTTTGTTAATAAAACAACTGCTAGTTATGAGATGTAAATTGTTTATGCTTTTATCAACCGCATTAACACAATTTCAACTGAAGTAGCGTTGAGTCTTAAGCCGTTATAGGGGGGTTCATACATACATATGTTTTATAACAAAACAATTTTGCACATAAAGCATTTGTTCCTGACAAAGAAAGCATAAAACATTTTGTGTTTAAAATAATTGGTAGACGCATGATTAGGTTTCTAAAATGCAAAACTTTATAAAACTAACAAACTCAAATATACTTGAAAAATCAGTACTTTACAAACATTTTTGATCAGTATACCTGATGAAAATTCAGAACATGTACTAATGAAATTAATACAATGGTCAGCCTAAATATGTGAGATTTGATTTAAAAGCATAGTTTTTCATCTGAGTTCATTGCATTGGATTATCCATTGCTGATTGAGGCTATTTTAATTTCTTTTTTTTTCTTTTATACTATGGGGTTTGATTTTTATATATCTTTTTAAATTTGCAACCAAAAGGTATTTGGCCTTTATCTGACAAAAGGCCTATATCTTGTGCAGGTACTAACTAGTCTTTCTTATTTAATATGTGTCATTATGTTCTTTAAAAGTGGAGAGTTTTGTCCCAAGAAGGAGTATTTACAGGAAGTTTGAAGAGAACCGCTACGGAAAGACATATTTTGATTAAACTTAATGGAAATCTTTTTCTGGCAAAAGTAATGTGCCGGTAGAACGTTTATATTTATGTAATATAAACAAATCACAAATAAATTTGTGGCAATAAATAATAATGGCTTAAGTTGACATAAGTGCTTTTTCATTTGATTACATATTCTTATTCTTTTCTTCAATATCTATCACTCAGCTAAATTTCAAGCATAAAATGTCATTATTAATAAAACTTTACGCTTTTTGAAAAATAATCCATAAGCCATAACATCTTAACTCAACTTAATTTTTTTTTTTTCACTACCAGCGAACAATTGAAGGCAGGCATTTATAAACATTTGTTTTTTTTGTGCTTAATATATATATAAATTCCTTTAACTCCCACTAGAACATAGGGCGCCAATAACAGTAGTTCGCCATCTGACCCTATTTTGAGCGATAGCTCCTAATTCGTTCCAAGATACTC
>NDXZ01017871.1:3420-16081 GCA_003055125.1 Paykullia maculata
ATATCGAATAACCATACATACAAAAAGAAAATAAACCAATCTGCACACACATTCTCATATTTCAGTAAACAAAATAATACAAATACTCACACACAAACACACAGAAAAGAATACACTTAGACTGCGCAAAAAAAAATGTTTATAGACAATACACCCACACAAATATAAATACAAATTATTTACAGTGCAGTGCAAAAAAAAACTTAAAGAGCATTAAATTGAACATAAATATAATTCTTTGATTAAAAACGTTAATTTAGTACAGATTAGAAATTTTAAAAAAGAATTATGTATAAAGAAAAAGTTAGAATACAATAACATTCTTTATAGATTAAAAATTCTTAAAAAATTTACTTAAACAGAGAATTTATTGAATATTTTTTAAACAAGAAGTTAAAAAAATATTTCTTAATATAAAAATGATAAAATTTTGTATTGAATAAAATACTTTTCAAAATTTTCTATATAAACAGAATTTACTTAAAATAAATAAAAACAAAGTTAATAAAAAAGTTTTATAAAAAACAACTTAGCAAAAATTTATTATAAAAATTGAAAATTTTCTCTAAAAAAAAATTTGTCTGAAAAATCAAAACTAAAAATTTTTAATATTAATACAAAAAAATGTTATAGTTTTATAAAAAAAAAATTATTTGGTAGGTAGGTAGATAGAAGGTGCCTCGAAAGGTCTGGTGTCCCTTAGAACAAACACCTGCTTATTGGTCGGCTTATTGTGCGCTTCTTGTAATGAGAATAAGGGCGGAAAAAAAGAAAAAGAAAAAAATAGAGGAGCGAAAAAGATCGAGAAAACTCGTACTGCTCACAGGAATTCGGTCTTTCAAACGAATTTCCTAAGCGCTTCCTATCTTACACCTCCTAGGTGAGCCTCGTCCGGTATAGTCTCCGACGAAAAACACGGCCGATTGCATATGTAAAGGCAGGGAAGTGGCATAGGAAGTGTTTCATCGTTTCGATTTCCTTCCAGCATGTCCAGCAGTCGCTATTATACACCACCTTCATTCGGTGGAGGTGTGCTCGTAAGTTGGAGTGTCCCCTAAGAACACCCATCAACCAACTTAATTCCGGTTTTCTTAAATTTAGGACTCCCCTTGTCCTATCCTCCTCAGGGTCCCCCATAGAACTCTAGTGATTCTTCCAACTGTTTCATTTCTTCACAGTTCCTTATGGATTGTTTCTATAATACTTTTTAACTCGGCCTTCGTTGCTACGAAGGGTTTCGAGCTCCCTGGGTCTACTGCTTGAAGTTTTATAACCCTTATTAACAGATTTATTCCCGATTACAACGCAATGGCCAGGTACCCATATGTTCCGTAATTGACTATTTTCTGAGTAATCATTATTCATCCGCTTGCATTCCAATATTGTCCTAGACTTGGTCGCATCGGACATTATCGCTTTTATTATTTTTAAGTTGTAAGATATTCTTACATAAGACGCTGTTCGACATTTCCCAGTGGGTACAGCGCTGCGAACCGCACAAGTTTTCAAGAGCTTTCGTTCTTTTAAGATCTTGTTTTTCGCGATGAACACGTATGGCTATTTGAATGGCTTCGTGATGCCCCAAATTTTCTGGTGGATAAAGTTCACGTTTCTTTTTGGTCACCCATTCTTCGAAGTAGGCTGATTGATTGAAAATATGGAACATGGTAACGGAAAAATGCCATGTACAAACCCATTTTAAAAACTTCTAAAGTCCAATTTCCTATTGTTTAAAATCCGTTGCATTTATTATAGAATAATAGTTTTGTCGGACTTTAAATTATAATTAGATTGTCGTTTTGTTTCAAAAAAATGTATTCCTCGTTCGATAATAAACACCACAAAAGTGCACCTGATTGTATAGTACAATCGACGTTTGACTATCCGTAACAACGTTCACGTCTGTAGGCGAAGTATTTATCCTGAGCTAGACCAAATTTGTAGTAATTTTTCTAATTAAAGATAAATTTATCATACCTTCTTTTGAAAATAATTATCAAAAAAAATATTTTAAAATTTGTATACAGAAATGTGAAAATATTTTTTGTTTACAGAAAATCTACTTAGAAAGAAATATTTATCGCTTCAGCTTTCCACTGTCCTCTAACACATATACATACATATATGTATGTATATGCAATTCTTTGTCTCTACAGAAATACAATGTTTGTCTGTGTGTGTTATCTATTTCCCTAAAAAAAATAACTCTTACAGCAATAACAATAACATTTCTTAGTATGAAAAAACTACACAAAATAAAATAATAAATATGATGCATGAGATTATAACAAACCGTCGATAATTGATAACAATGCAAACACATTGACATTTGACCCAAATAATATCTTAAAGATTGTTTTCATTTTCGCTTGTGAAATTGCAAAAATACTAGCACAGCTGTGTATACACATCCTCTATCTACCGCCTCCACAACACACATCTCAAAAATATACCACAAATAAATAACTTTATATTAGTCTCTTAGCAAGTGAGTGTTTAAACATAATGTTACATCCTTTCAATTCCTACGAAATAGGAGGAGACGTTTAAAGAAACGATAAAAAACGAAAAGATTTTAGGCGCCACATAAACTTTAAATAAGAGGAAAAATCATTGAGAAAACCCACCAAAATGTAATATTAAAGAAAAATTGACAACAACAAAATTCAAAGTGCAAAAATATGAGCAGAGAAATATGGGAGTAAATATTGGTGGTACAAGCGTTTTATTGAAAGAGTGTGCTTTAATTTAAAGTTAAGATTTTAACATAAAAACTGTTCTAAATGAAACTTAAAAAGTAGGAGTAGCATTGTTTTTACTTTGTTTTTTTTTTAAATTAAACTTATCTTTAAGAAACTGTTAATATATATATTCTTCTTGAAGAATTTTTTTTAATTTTGGGAACATTTTTAAAAATTTAATTGGTAATTCAAATACAATGACTTTGATAATTGATGTATTTAGTTATATTTGTTTTTAACGCATGTAAGTGAATTGCAACAAAATTATATGAATTAAATGTATACTAACACGTACACTCCTCGCCACTTGAATAGTACAGCTAAAAAATTTTTTTGTTTGGCTCAATAGCTCACGAACCAAACGTAATAAAGACATAATTTTGAGAGAAGTCTCAAATTAACACCATTCAATATCCAAAAGAAAGCAAAACACTGGTGTTAATGTAAGCATTCAAAAGCAAAGCACATAGAGCGAGCAAAAATAACGAAAAAACCAACACTCGATGCTGCCCGTAAAATGCAACGCCTGAATTTTTGCCGCGCTAACATGACCTATACCACAGAGTGGCATCGTGTTGTATTTACAAACGAAAAGAAATTTAATTTGGAGGGCCCCGATGGCTACAGCTAATTTTTTCATGATTTACGAAAGAAAAGCTATCATTTGGATAGTCTGCATAGTAGTGCTGGGGTTGTCATGGTCTGGGGAAGCGATCTCGTATTATGGTACATAAAAGCTGCAATTTTTAAAAACGACAATGAATGCAAAGTCATACATTGGCGTACTACAGGCGGCATTCCAGTTCTTTAATAACCTTTTTGAACCTCTACCATTGACATTTCAACACGACAATGAGCCAACATACTGCCCGGATGGTAAAATCGTATATAGAGAGCCAAAACGTAGCGCTATTAAGTTTGCCCACATACTCACCCGACCTCAACATTATAGAAAATGTTTGGGGATGGTTAGCTCGAAAATTTTATGGTGGTGGACAACAATATTCAACCATACCTGAACTTACATACGCAATTAAAGTAGCTTGGAGCTCCATTCCACTTAATTATAAAGCCCAATTGTATGATTCGATTTTAAACAGGATTCGTGAAGAGCTGGTTAACAAAGGTGGTACAACCCACTACTGAATATATATTTAATTTACCCTAATATGTTTAGATCAACGTATAATAAAAGATTTAATACTCCTTTAGTCGTAAAAAATCGCATAAATGTTTTTTTTTTGGGAGGGGGCGGGGGAATGTTCTATTCAGGGTAAATTTTTTTTTAATTAATTTAGTCAAAAATTCATATAAAATTAACCAATAAATTGTTCAATTACATTGTGTTGTCACTAAGAAAGTTTACACGTTCCATTATCTTATACACATAACTATTTCTAATTATTTCTATTTTTTCAATTTTAATAAAACCCTTTCATTGTCATTTAATTTTCCATTCATCTTGCTGTGCAACATTATCCATAACATCAACACCATCTAAGTTTGGTGTTACAAAAAAAAACAACAACAAACAGCTTAAAAGGAATAAATGATGTCAACTAGCAAAAACTGCTGTTGCTGACTGATTTTCCTGACACGATGTTTTGTTGTCGCTTATACTGGTGCTATTATTGCTGGTGGTAATGCCATTAGAATTTGCAGCCTCGATTTTGATAACGGTTTTTAAGCTGCTGGTTGTTCTCTGTGAATAAGTTTAGTTGTTTGCATATTTCAAATTCACTCTTACATGTCCACATACAGACCAGGGAGGTCTTAATTACATTTTGTTATTAATTAAACGTGTAACAACAAGTAAGATGTAATTTATAACATCTAACAGTATTTGTAAATCCTTTATAACACAAAAAATATAAACGATAATAATGACCTGATATAAACAATTATAAAATAATTCCTATTTTTAAAATAAAATATTTTAGAATAAAAACCTAATGGAAAAAGCAAATAAGAGACCTACAAAAATTATTTTGTTTTAAATTTGAATATTTTAAATTTTTAATTAACGTTTTTCAATTAAAAATAATGACGTTATTTGTATTTGATATTCTCTTATACAAGTAGCAAGTAATATATAATAACGGAAATTCCCAAATATAATTATATCTCATAGTAACCTCAATTACACATTAGACGAAACTTAATTAAAATCTATTTGACATCCCCAGGTCTGCTCACACTCACTCTTTAAATGTCTATGAGCGTATGTGTGCTTAGGATTTTAACACAATGTTTAACTTTATGAAAGTGTGATAATTTTTGTTATTTTTCTATTTTTTTCATTTTTCTTGTTTACTTTATGATAGTGAAAAAGTGTAGGTTAAGCTGTTAGCCAGAAGCGTAACATATGTCTGGCGATAGAAAAGAAAATAATGACAAAAGCCAAAAGATAAAAAATGAATATGATTTGATTATTAAAAGTTATTAAGTAGTGATTAGCTTAAGAGAAAAATAATTTGTAATTTGGAAAAAAAAATTATTTCCTGCTTTCTGGAAATAGATAAATTTACGCCAAAACAAATGATCATATTTTGAGACCAGTTCTATAATTTGTGAGAAGTTTTCGAAATGAAAAAAAATTAAAATTATAATAACCTTCTCATTGTTAATAGTGTGACTCAGATAACTTTGATAACTTTTAATTTACATAATACTATAGAATTTAAAGTTTAATAATAAGAGTTGTCATTGTGAGTAAGAGCTTACTCTAAATACGACTATATATTTTTCGAATGAAACTTTTCTCACTTACATCTCAGAACATGGGCACAGAAACAAATCATGCCAATTCCTGAAATAGTTTGACCAATCCCATCCTCGTATATCATAAAGCAGCATTTTAATTTGCGAAATCGGCAAAAGATATATTTAGGCTATAGATCAAACAGCACAAAATTTTATAGACGAAAGAAAATAGTTTTTCTTGCTTTAAATGGTTTTTTATCAAGTTACGCCTGTTAATGTTTCCCACTAAATCTTATATCCTTCCCCTACACCCTGTTATGCTTTTACACGAAACTTACTTCGTTTAAAGAGTCGATATCATTCACGCCATTAGCCTTCACAAAACTTCAGTGACTTTGTTTCATAAGTAGTGAAGCAAAAGTTCTCGCAAAGGCAATTGTTTGATTCAAAACTTTTTATTTTTTAATGCAAATAAAACTATGTTGTTATGTAAAGTACAGCTCGCTTTTACGAAATAGAGGCTTAAGGTTTTCGTGTAAAAGTTTTTATATAAATAACCATAAAAAAAAATGTAAACCTCTTTGTGGAACACATATTTGGCACATTATGATGATGTTTTTTAAATATTATGACATAAAATTAACCTTAAGATAAAACCAACCTTTCCCCCATCCACTATTCCGCAAGCTACGCATCATAACTAAATACATAATCATTATTGTCACATTTCGCTCTTTGCCAAAAACCAAGCAGGAAGAAATAACTATTACAAGAATCAACAAATAGTCTGTAGCTCTAATTAATTGTCATCACGTTGAAAACATTATTTTAAATTGTGTGTTTATGTTAAAATGGTTCGTTGCGTTCTTTATGAAGCAAAATTACTTTTAATACTTCTGGCGGTAACTACACACCGACAGTTAAACCTTAAATCTCCCATAGACACCCATTTATCCATGTATTTGGTTTAAGCAGTTTTAACAAGCAACTGCCAACAGCAATGATCAGTGTAATGCTGATGATGTTTTAAGTAGACAAACAACAAAAGACAAAACATTTGTATTAATTTAAATATATTTAGCATTAAAATACAGACAAAATAAAGTTCAACAAAGTAACAAAAACAAAAACACAAAAGTAGTGCGTTCATAGTCAATATCAGAAAAGGAAAATGATAAAAGAAAAAGTTTCTTCTAAATTTTGTTTAAATATTTTAGAAAAGTTTCGGACATATTTGAATTTTAAACAAATTGTGAAATTTAAAAAATGTATTTATTTATACTCCACAAAGAAAAAAGTTATGGCTGTAATATTTTTTTTTAGTATTGTTGTCAATCTTATCGTTGAGTTGAGATAGTAAAATTTTTGTTTTCGCTACAGAATTTTGTTTCTGGAGTTAAATATATAGTTGACTTAATATTTTTTTATTTTATCAAGTCACATGTTGTAAGTTCGTTTAAGTAATGTGTTATGTGAAAATAATCTAACATTGAATATTGCCAGTTCTTGGCATTAATTCAAGTAGATTTTGTAATCATATATAAAGAATGTATTAATGTCACAAGCAGATAGTCGGTGTGTTAGATACAGTCAAGCACAAAAGTATACATATGCTCAAGGTTTTTAAATATTAGGTATAACCTTTAAAATCGGCATCCTAAATAACTGTAGGACTTCTTTTATTTTAAATATTTTATTTATATACAAAACAAAATGCATAGAAATTATGTAAAATTGTATTTTTATTGTTATCGTTACGTCAACTTTCACAAACTACTAGCTGTACACCCATTACAATTATAAAAAAGTGTCTTTTGTTTGTTTTAGCTTTAAAACAACATCTGCTAGTTTTAGTTAAGCTGCCCAACTATTACAATCAACTGTCACTTGTTGATCAAACAAAAAAGAAGTCTAAGACAAATAGAAAGTAATTTGCTGCCAGCAACCAACAGCAACACTGCATTTGTCACTGAAAATGCTTTAATAAATACATGCATTAACAGAGATTATTTTTAGCAAGAGATTTAGAGAAATTGGCAGGTATTGCAAGAAGAAATTTAAAAGATATTAATGGTATTGCATAATTTTCCTTAAAATAAAGAGTGGATAAAGCTTCACGAGTACTTGTGTAAGCGTATATTTATTAGCACATTATTTTAAGTTTTGCAGAAATTTTCAAAAGCTGTTAAGTTTGCTCATTTAAACGCTTTAGATATTTAAGGAAAAAAAGGCATAAAAAACGAAGTAAGGATTTATAAGAAGAAAAACTCTATGTAGGTTGGATTTTACCTATTTCTATATAGATATATAAAAATGTATTGTTCTACTTTAATTCATCGCATTTTGTTCGATGCCAAATTGGCAAATAGATATGACCTATTTTTGCATTATGTTGCATTATCTTTTTCGGTACATGGTAAATAACCCTTTGAGTCCTTATGTGTATTGTGCTTTTAGCGGGCAAACAATCGGACGGCCAAAGCTGTAATGTTTTAGATTCGTAGAAAACTACTTAAACCCGGCATTGCTCAGTCTTCCAAAAAACGAATGAATTGTAATACATATCAAATGACAATTTCTAGTCTTTTATTAACCAGGCTGTTCCATAAAATAAATTTGCTTTCTAAATTTGCAATCCTGCCTTGTTTTGGCCTGAATTATTTAACAGATACAGAGTGACTTATATGCAAATAAATTTTCCCAGCACAGGAGCTGCAGAACTTACACACTCTAACTAATGAGTTCTTCTATTCGATAATATCAAATACTTTATCAACTAAGCATATAAGTGTTAAAGTAACTTACGCTTAGTTTAAAATCTGTAAGTAATATTTTTCAAATATCAAATAATTGAATTTTCCATGTATGGGTAATAACAGGCCTCATAATCTAGAACTATTTGACTTTAAGCTAAAAGTAAATTAAATCTGGCAAAATTTAAAACCAAACCTAAACATTCCTTCACACATGTCAGAAAGCGTATTCCTTTAGTGAAAGAACGTCAGGATGATACTAAAACATTGCTTGAATAAATCAATTAATCGAAAAATGATCTAAACTTAATTTAAGTTATAACCATTATTATTACAATTTCCTAATATGTAAAAAAAAAGTTTTCTTTGTATGTAAACATCACTACTTTTCGTGGAGATTTTAAAGATTATATCTGTTCAATTTTTCTTAATAACTTAGTTAATGTGTTTTATTTTTAATGGGGATCCCTATCCATTTTTGATTCGAATAAAAATAAATATCAAGTAGAACTAACTTTTCAGAAATTATTATTTATTCATTATCACAATAAAAATAAAATTTCTAAGAAATTGTAAAATGAACTTGAGCCAGAATAAAACCAAAAATAATTGTCTTAAAAAATAACAAGTTTATTTGTTCCGGATTTTAAAATATTTTCGATATAAAATCTCTCAAGGTATTTAAAAAATTTGTTTATAGTTTGGGATACACCACGTCCCCTTTATGCTTTTAGTGCGGGTAAAGCTTAACAATTCACACAGATAATGAAATAACCTACACAAAAGTTTAAAGATTTTCAGTGTAACATTAAATAAGGTATTTGAAAAAACGATTTACTTTGTTCGGAAGAAAGACAAGGTCAACCAATTGGTCCTACTAAGATAAGCAATTTTGCGCCAAAGTAAACAAAGTTTACACAATTAATAAAAAAAAAACCTTAAGTTTTGCTTGTAAAAAAGTATGACTTCTTGCACGTTTTTCCTCACTAAAATCTAAAATTACACCCAGAACTATTAAATTTCATCATTATTTGCATTCTTGCACCAACTCACACCTAAGCAACTTAACTTGAATATGCATATACGCCTTCTCATATACATGGCACTGGGGTTTTCTAATATAAAAAATAGCTCTAGAGTTTAGGGCACCATGTAAACGATGTTGTTTCATGATATTTTTTTTTATTACTTTTCCTACTCAATTAATAACTTAAAGAAATAAAGTTTCATACTAACCTCAAGGATCTTTAATGTTACCATTAATTTTCAGTTATAAAGACTTTGTAGTTTTTTACTTGCAAGTTGAAACAGTTATGAAGGGTGGCGCTTGTGTGCATATTAGGCGTTTTATTCTAAAACTAACCCTGGATCCTAAGGTTACATACAATCGTTTGTAAATGGAAAAGAAAAACCGCATACACTAACTTTAATTATAACCCTACACGTTTATGCAGGAAAAACTATTCCTGTGTATGTGTGTATCTGAATTCGTAAAACTATATAAAATATACCACTATTTATGTATTAAGTGTTTTGGGCGTAAATGTACGTGTGTATGTTGCATACATATACTGAAACGTTAGTATGCGTATCTGTGGGGAGCAGTTAGTGAATGTGAATATTCTTCCTTTTATTGTCATCTTAAGCTTAACTAGAGTGCAATTGTAGCCATGTCGTTGCCATTTGTATATTTCACGCATCACACATGTTACTTGGCGTATCTGGTTACAAGGATTTTATCGTCTTTTGTCTTGCAAAGTGATATAAAATAAAATATTGTAGCACGATAAGTGAAAAATATCGTAAAGATGGTGTAACAGATTTTTCTGATAAATGTTAAACAACAGGCTGCGTTCAAGTACTAAAATTAAATTTTTGTGCTTAAAATATCCTCATGTGTTATAAAATTTTTACTTTGAAACTAATTTTTAAATGCAACAGATATCTTCGTATTTATGAAGTTAAATATGTTAAAAATGTGATGTGATGCAGATGCATTTTGATTGTAACAGAAGGTCTATGACTTAGTTTTTTTTGTGCCAATTTATTTCCAGGTTCTAAGTGTTTTGCACTAATGAATAAAGCAATTTGTCTTCTTACAGGCCAGTGGTGCTATCTAGATCTTGGTGTTTCTTGATTTCTACAGGAGTTTAGTCTAGCTATACTACTTTAATAAATATTTATTTCGTTTAGTCGAAAGACTATTGCGAACTACCAAAACAATTTTAAATTTGATCCTTCAGTGGTTTCCTATTAAGTGATTGAGCATTGCCAAAGTGCGTTTGATATACATGTATATTTAAAAAAAACTTTAATGCAGAAGCAGCTTTTGCCGTTTTGCTTAATTTTGCCATAATTTTAATTACTGCTTTAAAGGAATCTGTCTATCTAACACTAAAACTAAAACACTTTATATCATTTTACTTTTTATAAATTTTTTTATTATATATTTTTTACAATTATTGTTTCTATATTAAAAAATTTTATTACATCATATTTTCTCCATCAAAAATATATACAACACACATGAAAAATCGTTTCCTTAACTTATTTAACAATGACAGCAGTAGAACGATAATAACAGCAAACTTTCTATATGACAAAATACTTTAGCAAACAAATGGATACATAAACCAACACACGTATACTTAAAGATACTCATGCACACCAATCTAATTCAAATGCTGTCATTGTATCAACATCAAAAATATCACATGAATACAAAGAATGAGTTTTATTTTATGAATTTAAGTAGGTATTTCTAAGTGTGCGTGTGTGTGTGCGTTTGTGTGTGTGTTTTGTGTGAATCTGTGTCTATGTTTATAAATAAACTTAGTATAGTAAAGGTAGATAAAATATATATTGATGACAAACTTTCCCAACGTTGTTGACACATAAGATTTATAATACAAACCAAGAGACAGACACGCGGACGGACGGTCGAAGAGATAGAAAATATAAAGAGTAGACTTTTAAAGATAGATGTACTTGGTTACATACATAAGGGTTATAAACACATAAGCATGAAAGGACAGAGAACAGTTAAATTTAGATTATAATTATATTAAAACTAAAATCACTGTGGATTTTTCTCCAATCATACACTGTATAATAAGGCCCAATATATATAACTTTGTATTAAACAAAATTTAGTTTATCCAAACAAAAGCATATTTGGGGTAAAACACTTTTATAAAGAAATGGGGATATAAATTTTATTTTCTTCTGTTTAACTTGTCTTAACACCTTTAAATTCATATTTTAAGTAAAATAAAACAACCTTTCATAATTTCTTTTCGTCTTTCTTTAAGTTTAATCTACACTTTTTGTTGTAAATATATTTAAGAAAACAAAATAAAAAGTTAAACCCAATTTTAATATAAAATTTTTATTTCAAAAGAAAAACAAACGAAAAACAAGTAAGAGCGCTATATTTGGATGTGTCAAATCTTATATACCCTTCACTACATGTACTTATGTATGTATCTATGTATATACGTACCCTGCAGGAAGCCTGGGCTCAAGTGCCTTCAAGTCGCCACTTTTGTCGACTATTGTAGTGACTTTTTGGTTTTTAAGTCACCACTTTTGCCGACTATTGCGGTGACTTGTTGGTGATATTGTCAACAAAGCGTCAAAATTTTTTATTTTGCAAGTAAGAAGTACCAAAAAAGTAAACTAAAGTTACTAAAATCTACTAGTGAATCACTAGTTCCAATGTCTACATATGGTCCCAAAAGAACTACTCAGCCAATAGTACCAATGTCAAATCTATATAATAAATAGCATGAGGTGGGGTATAATAAGTCACTAGTACAGGTGACTGTGTCAATAGTAAGTCAGTAGAGATTCCCTATTGATATTTCCTGCAGGGTATGTATTTATGTATGCATGTATGTTTGTATGTATTTATGTATGTATGTACGTTTGTATTAACATGTCTCAAATATGTCTTAGAAAACTTGATTGTTTTATTAAATTATTATAGTTTTTTTTAAACTTATTTGTTTTATTATTTATAAATTTTTGCCCATATAGGTTTATCGCCCATATCTATGCTGATTCTAGATTAATTATTATTTTTTTTTAAATTTCCCAAAAAGGCAGACATATTTTACACATAAATATTATAATTTTTATGTAAAAACAAGTTGTATTTTTTTGCTTATATCTCGTAAATTTTTTTTTTAAATTTCCCAAAAGCTTTAAACATATTTCCGAAAAAAAAAAATCATTGGAAACTTCACATATAATATTATATATTCCTACACCGTTCGAATTAGGAAATAAAAATGTACAATCACACACACACACACTGACACATAATTATACTGTAAAACAATCATGATAGGTGATTTCAATTACAACTACATTAAGAAAGTTATTCACACACAAACAGATATTAGGATTTAATATTTTACGAATGAATTTTACACATATACTTTGAAATTTGTTTTTATAAGT
>NDXZ01017882.1:0-21994 GCA_003055125.1 Paykullia maculata
CTAAAGTATAGTTGAGTTGTAAACCGTAATAGGGGCATAAAGTAAACAAAAAACAGAGTTGTTTAAAAATTTTGACAATTCAATTTAAAAAGTGGAAAAATACACAGATTGCACAGTTTCCGAGGCATTTAAGCGTATACATGAACTGCTTTTATTATAAAATTCGAATGCATTTAAATGTGTAGCAATAAAATTAATGTAAATATGTTATGTATATACATACATATTTACATTAATAATTTTTTTTATAAACAACCTGGGACAAACGATGAGTTTCACACACAAATTCGTCGTCAAAATTCTTTAGAATCGAAATGTATGTTTATTACATTTACTGAGTAACAATTGCCGAATTCGGTGTGAACTGCACTATTGTAAATTTTTTTTTAAAGTATTTAAATAACCGATAAGACGGTCATATCTAAGTGTTATCAGGTTGACCATGACAACACAATTTGTAAGTCTGATTGTATGCTTGACTATGGACTGAGAGGTCCAAACAAGAGCCTAAAGGATCTTGCATCTTTAACCTATGTGCCTTTAAATTGAACATAAGGGCGGACATCTCCCATAACCAGCGTAACCTGTTTAAATAATCGAGGTTGTCTGGAATTCGAATGCTGTCGGAATTTATTAAAAAAAAAAAAAAAATCTTTGCTGTTATCAATTCAAATACTATCGGTTTTATGTTCGAATATAAAATAAAAATGTCGGTTTCATGTTTGAATCGAAATAAAGGACTTTTTGGCGTTATTTGATTAAATTCCGAAAACAATTGGATTTCACGACAACCTCGAATATTTACAAAATTGTAACTATTATTATTGTAATCAAATACAAACTTAGTTTTCCTTTTTTTAAAAAATTAAAAAAAAATTCATGTAAAAATTAATACTGAAAATAACAATAAAATACGAAAATTGGCTTTTTGTTCTCAATATAAATTCTCACATTTAATTTTATTTTAATTCTCTAAAAACAGGAAACTTTTTAACAATTTTATAAGTATGAATTACAATTTTAGTATATTTTTTTTTTAATTGGTAATCATATCAAAAAACCCTAATGGCCAATTTGTTTATTCTATTTTATTTTTTAACTTACTTTAACACCGCTATAAAATTGTGTATTCATAATAATAATAATAATATAAATTATGTGTTCATCTGTAACTAAAAGAAAGCCGCCTATATTTAATAATATTTATTCAAATTCTTTATTAACGATTGCATACATACATACATATTTCGATATTTTAAAAATAACTTTTATAAATTTTCGTACATCTTAGTTTCATTGACTACAATTTAAAATGGTATATTATTTTATATAAACATACTTATGAACATACACATACATAAATACTATATATTCTATACACATACACACACACACACATAATTATAAAGAATATTTTTAATTTTATGTTTAATTGAAAATACATTACTGTTGCAAACACGAAACGTATTATCTCAATTTTGAATCAAACTTTTTCTTAAATGTCAAACGTTTGAGAATGATTTGAAAACAATTTGATATTTTCCCTCAAATTTTTTCCCCCATTCCCAAAACTGCAATCGTGAATAAGTATTCCCTTGAAATATGTTCACTTTTTTGTATTAGTTTGTTCACTTTGTTTTGTCTTGGGAAGAAAATTTCACATTTAGGAACAAAATTTCACATTTTATTCACGATAGGGGTGAATAACTTTGATATATTTATCAACAAAAATACGTTTATTCTCAAATAATTCTTAGGCCTTTAAATAATGTATTTTAAATGTGAAAACTTAAATAAAATAATTCTTTATTTTTACAAGTTAAATTTATTTACATTATTTCAAAATTAGAGTATTCGAAAACTGACTTTTTTAAAAAACCATATTAAAAAAACCAGTTCATTAACAAAAAAAAAACTATATGATGTTATATTACGAATAAATTATAAACCAATCGAATCCGGTCGTTTTTTTTTTTTATAAAAAGTAAAAATATTAACCAGTTTTCAATTTTTGAATACTCTTACCACAAAGACAAAACGTTAATGGCCCCTAATAGTCATAAACAAATTTTACTTTTAACGCAAAAGTCGACTTTAAACTTAAAAATAGCTGAAGCTGTTTTTAACTTACCTAAAAACACAAAACCAGCAGTCTTTCGCAAAAGACATCAGCTCACATTGCTTCCTTATTTTTTTTATATGAAATTAATTTAAAAATAAATAAAAACATTTTTAATTTAAAAAATTTTTTTTGGCATTTCTGTTTTTTCTTTTTTGTTTCATTCGCCAACAACATTATACAAAATCAGTTGAACAGAGTTCCCACTTGCTCATATTTTGTTACAATTTGTATGAAAACATTTTACGACTTGATGACTCACCCATTTAAAGCTGGTTTAATTTAAAACGTCTATAATACATACTTTTTGCAAAAGTGTACTTTACGACTCTTAAAGTTCACTTTGTTTATGACTATGATTATGGGCCATTTTTTTGACTATAATAGCAAAAGAGTTAATAAAATGTTTTTTATTTTAACTCGTTTTAAAAAAAAACCAACTTTAGTTCAAAACTATGATTATGGGCCAATGAATGTTTCTAAAAAAAAAAATTAAATAAAATTAAAAGAATCTTGCTAACTAAAAAACATTTTTTGTATAAACAATTTACAACACTTTTTTATTATAAGTAATTAAATTTCTTATATAATTTATTTATACATACATATTTGTTTGGGAACTACATACATACATTTGATATTAAATTGTTTAAATGATTTAAGAATATAATTTGATCTTTATATTATAAAATGTAATTCAAACTTTTTCTTCTTTTTTTTTTAAATTATCCTCAAAACTTTTGGGAAATATTTGAGAAACGAATTTGATTTTAAATGTTGATACATACCGAGTTATTTTCAACGTTTGTTTGTATTTGTTACGACTAATAACAACATTATATTACATTCATACATCAGTACGTTCAAATAAATAAACAAACAAAAAAATGGTAAAAAATGTTTCTTTTCGATAAATTAAAAAAACAACAAGTGTCGAAAAAGTACTTTTTTTATTACATAATAAAAGTAAAGAATAACATTTAAAATATAGAATATAGAACGAATATAATGCATGAACAATTTTCCTGTTTGATTTATTACTATTATTATTTCTTTTGGTTTTTATTGGACATCAAATAGATGGACGGCAGGATTCACAATTCATCCCGCCGGGTAAGTTTTAATATTAAATCGACGACTTTTAAAACATAAACATACTCATTTACATACATACATACATACACACATACATATATGCATATACATTTTTTTTTTTTATATAAAAAACCCACCCATATTTTCTAATTAAAAAAAAAAAAAAATAATTTATCGTGTCGTGCAGAAGGAAATGAACAAAGAAATATTTGGTTTTTTCTTTATCTTGTAATCCATAATATACATACATACATATGTATGTATGCAAAATATAAATATTTACATATATATATTTTTTAAACTAAAGCCTACACGAAATGTAAAAAGAAACATGCGCATGTAATTCTGACGTCACGAAAATGTTCAGCATATCGGTAACATTTTTAAAATGAGATGTAGGGGCTACATGCACTAAAATTTTGATAGTACACAAAATGTTACTGGGTGTTTTTAAAGCCAAAAAGTGAAAGTGCACGACATGTAGCAAATGTCGTTTTGTGATGACGACAAAATTACGTCAGAGTCAAATGCGCATGTTGCTTTTTACATTTCGTGTACTATAGGCTTAAACAATTTCTACTATAGTAAAAATTATAATTAGATCAGGTGTTAATTTCCTAATGGCAAAAAATAAACTAAACCTGTGCCAAGATTGATTTTTGAAACTCAAAAAAACAGATTTTAGGAATTTAAAAAATTATTTAATATGCACTTTAACTTAAATAGATTTTTAATCGAAAACCATATACATAATCCGTTAACAAAAAATTTGGTTTCCCTGAATTGGCCAAAGAAATCGTTGCTGATTTTTTTCCCAGGCGACACAAAGTTCTGCTTAGCAAAAAGTGTATAAATATGATTCTAGACAATATTTGGAATTAAATAAACAATTAAAAAAAAAAACAATGTAAACCGGAAGAAAACATAAAAATGCAGTTAGCTTAAGAACATTTACAAACTATGTTACAAGTTGGATTTTAGACGAAAAAAACGCTTCACACTATTCTACAAGTCATAAGATTTTTATTAGATTTTGTAAGAGAAAAATGAAATGATTCAAATAAAATGAAAAGAACACAAATACAAACATATTGTCTTTACTCTTTTATACTTTCTCATTTTATTTTAGTTTTTGACATGTCGTAATATTCAGTATAATAGTGTGAAGCCGGCTTAAATACATATGCAAATCTTACACGCAATTTATTGATTAGAGGTGCAACTTTGTTATTATTCGTACGTATTATATAGATTGGACATACATATGTGTATATTTTTTTTATCGAAATCTGTATGTATGTATTTAAAATTTAGAAAAAAAAAAGTTTTTTTTCTTTAAAAAATATTTGACTTTTTATTAAAGCGTTAATTAAATACAGCCAAATTAATAAAGAAGGGTCGATTATCGGTAGCAACCTAAGTGTGGTAAATCTGGCTAAAACTGAAAATAGGTTATCTACAAATGACCCATTAAATATATATACATGCATACATACTTATGTATGCATTGCAAATATGTATATCATAAATTCATTCATTTTTTTTTTTTTTTTTTATGCCGTTTTCTTTTCTGACTCCCTTTTTATGTATAAAGTTCTTTTACAGAACAATTTTTTTGTACAAAGTTTAAAGTTTTTTTTTTAACTAGTACAATAATAGAACCGCAGAACATGATAATAAATAAGTGTTTTCGGAATTGAGTGAATATTTTGCCATATCTCTAAATAGCAGCATGTAAATGTTATTTTGAATATAATCCGTATATATTTGATGTTTTTTATTTATTAATATTAAATGTGTTTGCTGTGACAGATGTTTTAAAGATCTTTAGTTTGGCACCAAATTTAACTAGGATCAATGACCAGAACTTTATATACATATATATGTACATATATACATATATATATATATATGTATGTATGTATGTATAAATATAAGTAATTTTAGAAAAATAAGGGCAGAAAAAGTTACAGAAGAAAAAACGGCATTAAGTAGTCTATATTAATATAAGTTGTAGTTTTGTTGCTCTATATCAATTTACCCATACATGCTTAAAACAATTTGTTTTATTTACTCAAATATGTTTATATTAACATTTATGTATTTCTTTTGTGTTTGATTTTAGGATTCAAATAGTACTGGACAACGTCAACCTACAAGCAGCCAATCAAAATCGGCCACTAAGCAAGGGTATTCACCCTCTTATTGGGCCGGCCAAAATTGAGTGGCCTTAGATTTTGTTTGCTAAGACGACCGAAAATAAACAGCAGGCGATATTAAACTCCTTTGAAAATAATGATGAAAATGATGTGAAAGTAAAATATATAAATATTTTTTTCTTTTGTTGAAAAAAAAACGAGAATTACATACCAACTTGGACATGATGAATTGCTCGCTATTGCGCCTGCTATTAAACAATACAAAACATAATAATGCTTAATATTAATAATAACAATAACAACAACAAGAACTACAAAAGCAATAGAAACCATACATTATCTTCTATCCCTACCCAGTCCACCCCCTCCTCTCACAAATAATAACCCGAGAAAAACTCCTTAACATTGTTGGCAAGGAATATGAAAAATTTCTTTGTCTCTTAACATACAGTATATAGAAAACATAAAACATGATAATAAATACAAATTGTGATTTTTTTATACTTATGTGTATATGTTTATGTGAGTGTCGTTGTCGTTTCGACAAAACAGCCGTAACTTTTAAGTTTTATTAGATGGGCCAACACGATCAAATACGACCAGAATCCCTATTTGATTTTTAATATCATTGTCGTTTATTTTATAGGTTAAATAAAAATCATCGGCCCCACGTCATCAAAAATATTACTAACAATAAACAAAAATGAAAAATGTGTAACCATCCGAAAGGCTCTACAGTTTTAGGCTTTATATACATACGTATAAACATAAATATATTGCAAATGTTTTTAAACTAGGTCGTCGCTTAATTCCCCTTAATCAATTTCATTAATGTTACAATTAAAAAAAAAAAAATAATAAAAAAATACAATAAAAAGTTTTTTTTTTTATTGTAGTAATTGTAGTTGTCCTCACCAACCAAAAACGTATAACATTTAAACTAACAATTCAATTAATTATCTCTTTTTTTTATCAAAAGAAGCAGTTTTAGTCTTAAATTTCAACCTGATTAACATCTTCTTCACTACTACCACACACACTTTACCTCCACCTCTTGTAACCCACACAGTATCCCATTGATCACAAAAACATGCATAATTTTATACACATACATACTACACACCCACAACAGCATCCATAAACTTTTACATTTTTTATTACAAAACAATTGAAAAAATAAAAAAAACAAAAGAAGTAAGAAACAAATAAATAGATTATAAAAATTATCAAATAATTTAAATTAAATAATTATTTTATTATAATAAACAATGAAAAAATTTAAAAGAAAATACAAAACAAACAAAAAACATTAATTACTACTATATTGTATTGTACGTATTTCTTACACAACCACATTTTACATTTAATATAAATACATATATTTTATAAAATAAAACTGAACAAGGATTATAGAATTTTTTAAATAAATTTAATCCTTTTGCTTTCCTTATCTCCTTCCCCAGATATAAAACACATACATACAGAAATACATAAATTCGTAAATACTTTAAATAAACACACAACAAATTTATGTATATTTAAACATGCGTAGCAAATTGCAAAGCAAATTACAAATTAATAAGTTTAACAATATAATAAACAAAAACACATTCTTAAAATAAATATAGAAACAGAAGAAAAAGAAAAATATTTATTAATAACACAAAAGGAGTAATATAGAAAACGAAATAAAAAAAAAGGAATAAAAAAAGGAATTATATAATAAAAAAATAATTAAAAAAAAACAAAACAAAATATTGTAATCGGTTTAAACTTATATGTATAATTATAATAATCTTAATACTTAAATTAAATACAACAAACAAAAAATATGATTGAATCCAAATAAAGATCTTAAATTTTTTTTATTTAAATAAACTATAATTGTACAAGTACATCAAGGGTTTTGTGGTGCAAGAAAAAAAAACGTAAAAAGGAACATTTTGAAAGGATTATGTGAAATATAGTTAAAACAGCTTGTAATTGGCGATCAAGGGCTGTTTATAATTTGATAAATGCTTTGATATTTATATATGAAATTAAAAACCACTGTCAAGGAAATTTTTTTCCGGGAACAAATTTGTTTGATACAGTTTTCAGCGAGTCGTTCTCAAGGATTTAGTTGTCTAGATGATAATTTTTGTTGGTAGTAATTATTTATGCATAGATACATATAATAAAGGCTATAAATAAACGTCATACGAGTTAGAAAGTCGTTGTCGGCCAAGCTTGGCTATACATCCTATTATATGTATGTATGTATATAAATTCCTTTTGTTCCCATGACTAGCATAGGGCTATGAGATCCTTAAAAAACAATAATATTTATTTCTTTGCCATAAATAGTCAAAAATGTCTACTATTATAAGTGTCCGACCGAATCGGAATTAACCAACAATCGGTATTTGCCATTATTTTTGCTGAAGACCGACAATCAAAATAAAATACATTTCAACAGTTTATTGTTAAAATATATTTATTTATTTTTTGTTCAGCATATTAATACGAAGCCTTCCAGGAATTTTATAAAAAACAATTAAAAAATATTTATGCTGAATTTTATTGTGATTCCGCCATTGGACAAAATTTTTATGTATTTTTAGCACTTATTTTGATATATACATACATACATATGTTTTCATGTAAACTTTATTGAAAAATTATTGAACTAAAAATTTAACAACAAATGTATGGGAAATTTATCAAGTAACAGAAATTAAATGCAGTGTTATTAGGTTTTTTTTTATTAATTTCATACGATATATGTAGGCAAACAATATTTTATAAAATTGGAAACTATGTTCAGTTAATGCTAAAACATGTCTATTATGTTAATATATTAAAGCGAGAATATAAATCCATTGGAGCCATTTACTCCCGATGCAGCAGTTTTGTAAAGTCTGCATAAGCAGATTCCAAATCAAACAAAAATTGACGCACTTGATTGTCGTTTAGTTCATCTGAGGCTTGCATATCATTAAGAGTAGACAGCCATGTCTCCACTTTTTGTTTTGCCTCAAAATCTTTAGGAATTAGTGATAAACGATTCATGTTATCGGCCAAATCTTTGACATCTAAATGTAAGGCGTCCATTGTATTCATTTTGAGCCTCAACTTATCCATTATGGTAATAAACAACGATACAATGTCTGCAATACATTTAGACGTATTGCCTTTATCGTCTTTAATTGTGATGGGACGTTCTTCACGTATACGTTCCAGGGCAGCTGGACAATCTAAACGGAATTTCTTAACAAATGTATCAACACTGGGAAACTCATCGCATTGCACTTGCTTAAAGGCCACCTTATATTGTACTAAATATTTAGAACAGGCTGCCGTATACTCTTGGGGTGTAATGCAGTCTCTAATGTAGGCCTTTTCCAATTGCTGCAGTGTATTAATGATTGCATATAAATCGGCCATATTATCGTATTTTTCACGTTCGCGTGCATTACGAAAAAGTTTTACTTCTTCATATAGTTCTGAGGAAGTTTCTTGCATTATTATTGTGTTGTTCTTTAATATTTGTGAATATATAAAAAATATGTTAGGTATGACGAATTTTTCTTGTTTTTCTTTCTTTGGTTCAACTTAATCAATTGTTTTTGTTTAATGCGCACAGTTAAAAAAACATAAATATTTGAAGCGTTGTCTTACATAGTACTCTCATTAATACTCATAAATACACCACAGTTAAAAAAAAACCACTCATTCAGCGTTGCCAATTATTAAACAAATATTTAATAATTGCATATTCATACAAATTCTTGAGAAATTTTTGAATGCACATTTTTTTATAATTCTGAATAATTATGTATAAATTTTTTTCTTTTTTAAAAAGTAATCCAAAAAATTTGTTTAGAATTATTATCTCTTTGGTTAATAAACTATGTTCTCGTTTAAATCTGTTCTTGTAATTTGTAGCGGCCAAACAGTAATTTAAGTTAGAGTGCAAACTGTTATTCAATACATTAATCATAACATACTTATGTACTCATATACATTTTTAATAACCTAATAACTCAATATTTGATTTTTATTTATACTCACAAACAATTCGATTATCTTTAAAGTTATTGAAATGTTTTGTTTTGATGAAATGATAAGATTAAATAGTGTTGTAAGGTATAGTCGCATAACTTATATTCCAATTTATCTATTCAAATTGCAATTAATAAGTAAAAATATCGGTAACAATAAATCGTAATTTTTTTTAATTTTACGAAATAAAAATCTATTTGGAAATTTATTTTTGCCAATAAATTAATCATTCTTTTTTGTTGTTTTTGTATGCATAACATACACATATGTATGTATATGTAAACTTAAATACTTTTTCAACAAATACCTTAAATATAATTAACAAAATACGTGATGGTTCTTAAATATTTTTAAGTCTTAGTTTAAATTAAACCAATTTAAACAGAACTTGGCATAACATTTCGGAGAATACATACATACACCCAAAGCTGACCTTCTGTTTTAAGTTTAAACGTTAAAATTATAGAATTGTTCAATAAAAATTATATACAATAAATAGTGATTAATTTGTGTATGATAAGACGTTAAATAAATACTATCTTACTTGAGATAAGCTTATATTTTAGCTAGTGGACAACAAAATACAATAAATTCTTTGCATATTATGACGATTTTTTCTGGTGGAATAACAGAGGTGAGTGATATATTAACTTTCATTTTTTTTTAAATTAAATATACATACATATTATGTAGTTTTAAATTAAGTTCTATATGCCTCTAAATAATAAATTTAATTTTCTTTCTTTTTGGTTATTAAAAGGGTAAAAATATGAAATTATTTGAAGAAATGAAAAATGCATACTTTTCATGCTTAAACTTTCGTTTAAACAGATTTAATATTTTTATTGATGTTTTTAAAATACCACAGATTGGTCTACAAGTTTATAGCCTTGACCAGCAAAACTTTTTGGCGGGTAGCAAACAAATAAGCAAAGTTGCGTTAGCGATAAAACACAGCCTAAGAAATTGGGCAGCTATAGAAATAGAAGAAAAAATTTAATTTAATTATTTAACTTTTATTTACTCAAATAATAACAAACCTGTATAAATGTATCCGATATAACAATGCCATATATTAACCATTGTATGGAAACCAAGAATGACATAACTATTAAGGGAAAAGGCAAACTTTCTGAGTTTTTAACCCTTATCACATGCAAAAGATTAGTGAGAGGTGCCGCAAAAAAGCAAACAGTTACAACACAGCAAATAACGCCTAAAAAAGTAAAATAAAAAATCTTTTTTTAAGGATTCACTCAAAATTTGATATACATATCGTTGGTCTCAGGTAGAAGGCCCTAACTCACATAATTGTAATTTTACAGGAGAAGGTAAAAACATATTGGAAACTGTATATATCATGTTAACTTTTTTAAACAATTGCTATAAAACCGTTATTTTTGAAAATATTGCACTAATTTTTTGTGACGAGGTGTTTTTGTGTGAAAGACCAACGAAGTAATTAAAAAAATTATTTCCTAAATATGTAATATTTGAGATTATCAGTTTTTCAATAGGGACGTCAAAATTATGTAATTTTGTGTGAATATATTATATATGTATGTTTTCCCCTAACTTCCACAGGAGCATACGGCGCATTTTTCGGTTGCAATAAACACTTATAAAACTTTTTCGTCAAATCCTTAACTCGTTAGGATTTACTACCCAAATTAGTTTAAAAAAGTTTCTTTAAAGCAAAAATTTAAAATGTTTTTACGAATAAAATAATCAATACAAATGTAAATCATTTAAAACAATTTTTACATAATAATTAAAAACAAAACAAAGTTAATTTGTTGATTGAAACGCTTCAAAAACAAACCCTTATATTTCCATTTTAAAATAAATGGACATTACGCACTTTCAAAATGAACGCCTCAGTTGTTGGAATAAAAATATTACTTTATAAAGTTTTTTACTCACCCATAAAATTTTGCGCCTGATCCTTATTAGTTACCCCATTTACATAAAAGACTACACCAAATAATACCATAAAAATACATATGAACTGTTTAACATAAACATTCTTATTGACCGTAAAAACATAATAAATCACGGTGTATATCAGGAATAAAGTCACACCGATAGTATTAACTAATACTACGCTACGCTCTTCGCTTAATATGCCATATTGAATCCAATAACTGCAGCTGTTTTATAAAGCACACAAGTATTTCACAAAAAATTTCAACAAATCAATATTAAAATTAACTTACGATAAGAAACCGCATATAAATGGAAATCCGGAAGAATCTCCGGTTGATTTCTTTTTTATATACTTTCGACATATGATCCTTTAAAAAATAATTTTTAAATTAAATTTGTTCTATTCATTTTATTTTATATTAAAACTTACGCTCCTGATAAATACTGTAAGACAGTAGTCACAACGGCAGTAGTTTCCAGTAGTGCTATAAAACCTTCAAAATTATGCATCCTGTCGTTGATTTAAAATTAAAATTTTAACTTTCTGGTTTATCTAGTTTCCGTACGTATAATAATTTTATCAGTCTTTTCTCATCGCTTTGATTTTTATATTAAATAATTTGTATAATACAAAAATTTCCAATTATTCTTTGTTAATTTTCTACGTCAACATAAATGCAAATGCTGCTTCTTTTTGATAAATGTCATTCGTTTAGAAATAATAACAAACAGATTATTTAGTGCTGGGTACACGTATACATATATATAGTTAAATGTGCTGATACCGGTCGTCACAGTGGTGATTAACGAAAATGGAAACTATAAAATTAAAAACGTTAACCAACTGCTAAACTATTTGTTTTAAATTTAAAGTAAAGTATACATCAAGGCAAATATATAACAGGTGGCCTCAGTCAATCAGTTGATTATTTTTTTGACTGCGTAACTGTTACATAAAATATTAATTTCTCTATCTTCTTGTAAAGCTGAATGTCAAACTTCATATGAAAAAAAATCCTCTCCGAACTGAGGCCACCTGATATGAATTGTACCAAGGCCATGTTAAATTTCAAATTTGTTTTATATGTAAAGAGATAAGGGCTTGAATTTAATATATATAATAGCTTTCACTATGTGTTACCATGGTGTATTGATATATTGGTGATTGCAGTACGGAAAGAATTTGGCATTTGAAATTTGCAAAAGAAAAGAAAACATTTTTCCTTTCTTTTCTTAATTAAAATGAAAATAAAAGTCAACCGACACAACCTTGATTGTGTCTTTTTAATTTAGTGAAAAAAACTTACCTTGCCTTGCCTTGTAGCATATTTTCCAGCTTAAGATCCTAGATTCGAAACGAACAGAAATAAATTTTTTTATTGGACATGGTCAAAATAAAGAATTATAAATTAATAAAATACTCGGCAAAGTACCTACCTATAACGAAGTAAAAATTAGGACTCAGCATATCTCAATTTAATTCCCTTTAGTTTGGTTATTGACCAACAACTGTGTCAATAAGAGAAAGCACTGAAAACATTTAAGAGATCTTTTTGTTTTGTATCTATGTACATAAGCATGCATACATATGTACATACATAAAGCTAAAAAATCTGTGTATGTATGATACGTAAATGCATGAAAATGGTAAAAATGACAAGGCCTTCACTGAACAGGCCTTTTAAAGGCATACTTAGATTTACTATTAAAAAAAAAGAATTTTTTTTGTACTTATAGGTACAAAAACTTTTTAAATTACATAAAAATCTGTAACTATAGGAATAACAAAAAAAGGTAAATAATATGTTTTTACTGCCGTTTAAAATATAATTTAATACAAAAATTGAACACTTTGTCTCTATTCAATACATTCTATTTCAAAACGTTAATTAAATAAGATTTATGTTTTTCTTATTTTTTTCTATTAAAATGTGTATTAATTTTGTAATATGTAGTGCTTGTCTGCTAAATAAGGCCTTATAGAAGGCCCCTTTGCTTCTGCTTTTTTACCGTTAGGATAGTACGTATGTTAGCCGTATTACACATACATATTTGTATTTTAATATATAAAATAATATGTTGCCAGAGATAGAGGATTTAGTTTACTGAATCGCTTCTATAGGAAACGTTCGCTATTTTTATTTTTTATTTTATGTTAAATACCTACTAATTGCAACATTCTTTCGGGTTGTTTTTTTTTTTACAGTTATACAATGTTTTTGTGCATAAACAAATAAGTGTAGACTATTTTTAAGTAAATAACAAAACAAATCAAAATCCAACGGTAAAAGCAAAAATAAAAGAAAAAAATCACTTAAAACAATACAAAAAATAATTTAAATAAAAATACATACATACATCCATTTGAACTTATGTATGTACATATGTATATGATAAAAGATATTTGTAGTAACAGTGCTTTTGTCTTACTAATTATATTAGTTAGAATTATGTAGTAACAATCATAAGAACGATAACGAAACATTACGCTTAGAAATAAAAGAGTGTACTTCATGTGTACATGTATATATACTTAGCTGTTATTAACACACAGCTGTTTAAAATTATTCTCATACTCAAATCGTAAACGTGAGTTTGTTTTTTGTATTTTAATAAAAAAAAACAAAAACCTCTGCTAAACAATGGATTCGAGACAGCTGGAAGAAGCACACGAGTCTAGTAGTCTATATCCAGAATTCGCAAATGTAGAAATCAGCAATAATACTCAACAATGCAACGAAAAAGTCAACAATAAAAATACCAGAATTAAGAGCTACATCGAGGTGGGTAAACCTTGTACGAATAGTAGGTATATATGTATGTACCTATTTACTACACACATTTTTATTTTACATTTGTACATAAATATGTATGTTTTGTAAAATGCGTTAGTGCATTTGTTTACCACCTTACTGTTCAGTGTGTTCATCATATCAATTTTAGTGATTAAATCAGAATTGAATTTTTTAAGTTAACACCGAATTTTATATTAACTACATAATCAAACAGCATTTAGCACTTACTATTTACATGTACATATGTACGTATGTATATTTTAAAGTTTTTAATTAATTATTAGAAATTTTGATTTGTATACCAATAAATCAATTTGGGTTTTTTTTGTGATTTCAAAACATTTCACACAAATACACCTCGTCGCAAAAATTTAATGCAATTGTATCAGAACTAATAGTTTTATTTTTATTAAAACTTGCATTTAAAAAAAATTACATTTTGTTTTTATCTTCTGTAAATTTGAAATTTTTTGAATTAGGGCCTTTCTACATGTATGTATGTACAATATGTATATGTTTAAATATGTGTATAATTTTAATATGATATGTATTATAAATATAATAAGTTAAAAAAATTGCGGAAGTGAGCAAAACTATGCTCTGTATTCTAAGTTAATTGATGGCTAAACATTTTCAAGCAAGTGTTAAAAAGATCCTGACACTGACAAATTTTGTTACATTTGTGGCGACATTACTTTTTTACCGTAGCAAAAAGTCAGCGTTGTATTTTCTGTATTTGTTATTTTTATCATTAAGTTCGGAAAAACTGGCCCAAAAAGGTATCTCTTACTCCAGGAAAAAAAAGTTGAAAATTCTCCTAAATGCAGCCTGATAATATATTTTTACCACCTTTACACATCAAACTTGGGCTTATAAAAAACTTCGTGAAAGCTATGGATGGAAGTGAGGATGGCTTTTTATTTTTAAAAGAAATAGTTCCTAAATTATGTAATGCAAAACTTTAAGGTAGCATATTTGTTGATCCTAAAATCAGGTAATTGATAAAAATGACTCCGTTTTTTTTACAGCTTTGGGCTGTAATATTTTGTAAAAAAAACATTTCTACAATTAAAAAATGTTATAAAGGCAAGTGGAGTCCGCATATGCCGGCGGATTACTGCTGGATATTACAAAAAGACGTCCGTCAAGAAAAAAAAAAAATATATATGGAAAGTTGTAAGAAAGATTCAATTAAATGCGATAAGAATAAAAAAAAATTGTAAAAAGTGAATTAAACCAAAAAGAGAAGTAAAATGTAGAACGAGAACTTATAATTAATTAATGCCTTTAAGAAAGTTCACAATATGCCACTATGTAAGTACATAAATATGTACATTTGTATGTATATTGAAAAGGTATTTATAAACTTTTGCACGATTTAGAAAATTCAAAATAAAAATTTATGCATTTAGTTTTCCAATCTGTGTTTTTGTTTAATAAAATGAAATCATATGTACATACATATGTATATATGCATTGATAAGAAATAACTAAAATATTTTTAAACATTATTATTATTATTATTATTCAATTATGTTTACCAAAGAATATTAAAAAATCAAATAATTTTTTTTAACCAGCTAGGATTCCGGATTGATCGGTACTTGTTGTATATAAATATAATTTATTTAAGTTATAATTATTAGAAAACAGAACATAAGAATTTCTACAAGCCTTTATCATTATTTCTAACTTTTGAGTCAGAACGAAATTTATAAAACTCGAATAAAAAACTTAGTATACACAGCATAGCGTACTGTAAGTCATTCTAAACGCAACTTATGCGAAAGATTAAATAGTTATTTATGATCAATAAACACAACCCTTTTTTAATTTAAAATTCATCATGATAAAGGACTTTTTATTTTCTCAAAAACGTTGCTACTTATTTTATTGCTAAAAATTCTTATTAAAACAAGTAAGAGCGCTATATTTGGCTGTACCAAATCTTATATACCCTTCACTACGTGTATTTACGTTAAAAAAATCTCGAAAAAAAATTTTTTTTCTTATATCTTGAAATTTTTTTTTTTTATTTCTCAAAAGGCATGACTAATTTCTGATTGTTTGATAACAATAATGCGTCCGTACAACATCGGGGGGCTGAGAAAATTGATTTCAACAGACGGTAGTCGTATTTTTTGGCTTATATCTCGGTCAGTTATTAAGCGATTTTTCAATAGCAAACATCTCAGGAGAATTTCTGATTGTTTGATACTACTAACGCGTCCGTACGACATCGGAGTGCTGAGAAAACTTGATTTCAACAGACGGACGGACAGACAGACAGACGGACATAGCTCAATCGTCTTCCCTATCTATAAGGATTTAGAATATATATACATTATGGGGTCGCAAATGAATATTGTAGAAATTACAAACGGAATAACAAACTTATATATACCCTTGTCACCTCTGGTGAAGGGTATAAAAACAATATTAAACAAAGAAAGTTGAACAATTGATATATTCCGTTTTCCAAAGACATAAGATTAATAACAAACATCAGTAATAATAACAAATAACGATAGCAATAATCGTTTTATAAAAGGCCATGATTCATAGCCGACAAGACAAGGCATGTCAATTATCAGGTAGTCTTTCTTAATCAGCTGTTTTTTTTAATTTTAGATGTCAAAGCTAATGCATAAAAAAAACTTCTCTTTTCTCTTGGGTTATGACTTAAGGGGATATGAAAAAGTGGTGCAAGCAAAACAAAACCCTTGGAACAAGAGTATACTCTTAAAGGTTTGAGCTGCACTGAACCCGAATCTGACTTCAGCCCTTTTTTATCACATCAGGTTATCGAGATGTCATGGTATAAAGTTTGAAGAAATCCCGTTTTTCGCCAACTCAAGACGTTGTAACATCACGAAATCAACTTTTTTCAAAAAATTTGTTATGACGTCTAAAAGTTCTATCAATTGGCTTCATAATAAATGTTTAAACTGTGTTATATCTTGTTTCTTAGTGAATTTTTGAAATTTTTGATTAATACAACATCTAAAATTAAATAACTATTTAGTTTGGATTTTTTTTTTTTATTTTTGAAAGAAAACTTGAATATTTTAAAGTTTAGAGTTGAATTTTAACATTTAGGAAATGGTGTTAACTTATATTTGAATTAATCAAATTACATTTCAATATTAATTGCATAGTGAATAACAAGTAATTAAATTTAATGACTTCATAAAAGTAAACTCAAATGTCAAAGATTATATTATTAATACAAATACAAATACATACTTTAGTATGTATAATTAAACTAAAAATAAGTTTGATTTATTTCTTTCTTATTTATAACAAAAAAAAAAACACTAAAGAAAACTTTTTAACCACTGATAACAACTACTATGTACTTTAAATTAAAATTTTTTATTTTACTAAATATGTATGTATGTATATATTTTTTTTTTTTTAGAAACCTCAATGGGGCAAGCTATTGACGTTAGTGGGTTATGCATCAACATTTGGTGCTGCTGTTCCTGTAGGCTACTGTATAGGTGTTATTAATAGTCCTGCCAGTGTAAGTTGTTTTAACAAATTTTTGATTTTATCAGTAATTAATTTAAGTTTAAAACTTCAGCATGTTAAAACTTGGTGCCGTGAGAGTCTACAGCAGCGTTATGACTCATATTTAAGTGATTCGAGTTTGGATTTATTATGGGCTTCAATAGTGTCGATATTTTTGGTAGGAGGTGCTATTGGTTCATTAGGTGGTGCTGGAGCAGCAAATAAATTTGGACGGCATGTGTTTTATAATAAAAATTTGAAATTGTTTTTTTAAAATATGTACTTAAATTTTTCTTTACAGAAAGGGATGTTTTCTCATCAGTGGCTTTCTTTTCGCTTTAGGAGCCATTTTGTTTTTATTCTGCCGCATGGCAAACTCTGTGGAAATGTTAATTTTAGGACGTTTTCTAGTGGGTTTAGCTTCTGGTCTTACAACAGCCACATTGCCAATGTATCTAACGGAAATTGCCCCATTAGCATTACGTGGCACTTTGGGTGTTTTTTGTGCTGTAGGTGTAACAGGTGGTGTTGTTGTTGGTCAAGTCTTCAGTTTGCGTAACATTTTCGGAACTGCCGAGTTATGGCATTATGCTCTCAGCTTTTATATTGTACTAGTTATAATATGTTATTTACCTTCATTTTATTATCCTGAAAGCCCTAAATATTTGTATATTGTACGCGGTGATAAAGAACGAACCTATTGTGAGCTTCTGCGTTTAAGAGGTCCCGGTGCTGAGGAGTTAATCAACAAAGAAATTGAAGAAATGGATTTAGAGTTAAACACTAAAGTGCAAACTAGTCGGTTTTGTTCGGTCTTAAGAGATCCGGCCTTATTTTTACCATTATTAATAGTATGCTGTTTTCATGGTGGTCAACAATTGTCGGGGATAAATGCTGTATGTGTGAAAAAAAAAAAATGAATGAAAATAATTGAGTTAATTTTTCTAAATCTTAATATTTTAGATTTTCTATTATTCTGTGTCTATATTCGAAAAAGCCGGCCTTTCTACTGCTGATGCTGAATGGGCTAATTTAGGTGCAGGTTGCTTAAACCTAGCCACTTCTTTTTTGGGCCCTTTACTAATGGCTAAAGTTAATCGCCGTCCTTTAATGATGTTTTCAAGTGCTGTATGTGCCATCTTCCTATTCACCATTGCTTTTATTTTACACTATATCGTAAGTTGTTGCTTTGTAGAAAGTTAAAGTATTTTTTTAAACAAATTTTAAATTTCTTTTAGGAAGCTGCTAGTTGGTTCCCATTGGCTTGCATTGTTTGTATTATGGGCTATATATTCTTTTATCAATTTGGTTTGGGTCCCATACCATACTTCATTGGATCGGGTAAGCTAAAGAAATTGTTTATTAACTAATTATTTAAGATGACTCTTCGAAAAAAAAAGTTTCATTTTGTTACTTGTTACAAGGTCGTATAAAATAGAAATAAAGATAACAACTGTTTTTGTTAAATTTAGACAAATGAGTTGATTTTTGTGCGCAGTTTGAAATCAAAAATAATTTGTATATGTTTATCACACTTTTTTTTTATCAATCCAATTGCATTTTTTATTTAAATTGTAATTGAATCAACCACTTAACCTCGGCACATAAATTTTCTTTGTTTAACAATTTTATGCCCCACAAACATTTCTTAATTAATTGTTGCTGGCGTCCAAGCAAAATGTATGGATAAACAAAGAAATCAAAAAAAATAAGTCTCAATTAAAGCAATTGTGTAATTATACAAACATACATACATAAATATATATTTATGCAAGTATACATACATACGTACATACATACGTATTTATAGAGTTTTTTAACTCACGTGATATTCAATATGTTTGCTAAAGGAGTTTATATTTATAACTCGTGCTACAAACTCATATAATTATCTAGAGTCAGCTGCTTCAGTTTTTGTTTGAGTATGCGATTTCAAAAAGGGCACATGTTTTCAAATTTAAAATGCTAAAAAAATTTGCAAAATTCAACTCAATTTTTATTTTTTATGGCATACATATGTTATACTAAGGTGCATATAGGGTTCAAAATTAAATTTATGTTTCTTGTATAAACACATCGTTGTTTTTTTTTTTTTTTTGTTTTACTGTGTTGCGTCTGTGTTAGTTGCAACTATTAATATTTATAACTCCTTAAATACTAAATCAATTTTAATGAATTCTATGCTGTGTACATCCGTTATTTATTTTTTGCACTTGTGTATTTCCCCAAACATTTTATGAATTTAGTGAAATGTAAGTGAAAATTCATTATAGTACAGAGTATTTCAATAATTGATTTTAGTTATATGCATTTAAAAATATTTATGTTTTAATTGCTAATTTATATTTATTCAAAATTTTAAATTGCCGTTAAACTATTTAGGGCAGCATCAACATCAACAGCTTTTGCGAAATTATTGCTTCAAATTTTTTATTTACTTCTCATCTGGCAAGTTAAAAATACAAGATTTCTGTCTAAGCAGTCTTTTTTCCACTATAAATTTTTGTTATTTTCTTCGTGACTGGAGTCCGAATCAGAAAGGAAGAACATTTTTATTTAAATTTCACTTTTTTAACAGCACAGCACTTTTTTTTTGTATCAAAAACAATAAAGAAAATTCAAACATAAGAGATGTGTAATGTATTTTATTAACATTGGTGATAAACAGTCAACGTCGCCTTAATACTCTTAAAGAATACCATATTAGTATTGCTGCTGTGTTAAATTACTTTTGTCTTAAAATTGCCGACGAAATTGCCGACGCCAAATAGAATAAGGGTGATTATCACAACCTCCATTTAAAATAAATTTTATAATTTTCAAACTATGGCAATATTGGTTTCTGTTTACCACAGACTACAAGCTTTTACATACAATGTGGCAGATTTGAATAATTGAAAAAGAAAAAGTGGCACCTTTATCTAGTACAGACAACCTTAATTTAACAAACCTTACGTTAAAACTTAAAGATAAAAAGAACTTCCCTTTAGTTTATTGTTCACTTTTAGATTAAAGTGTAGTTATAATATCAAAAAACTATTTATCTGTCCAAAAACATCCTTACTTAAGCTATTGGTAAGTTGTAATAATAGCCCTTAAAATCATTAAATTTAAAGGAAAAGTCTGAAATTTAGAACTTTTTTTAACAAATGAAATGAACATTTTTTTTTCTATAATTTAAAAAAAATTGGTAATCTTTGAATTTTTAGTAATAAAACATTTTCAATTCAAAACCATTTATTTTAAGTATTAAGAGTCTTCTGCCGACGACAGAAGAGATAATTAAAAAATATTTTTCAAAGTTAAATTTCGTAGATTGTTATCTATTAAAAGATACATGCATATCGTATCACAATTTGTAGCAAGTGTTTTTTTTTTGTTTTGAATTTTGTATATGGAGCAATGCACTGTGCGTTGTTTAATGTTTATTAATTGCCGGACAGAAAATGAAACGTGATGATAACTTTATTTGTTGTACTAATTATGACGTCTTTTACTTTTGTTTTGTTTTTACATTTACTTTGATTGTAATAACAATATTTGTATTTTTTTTATGTTTTTCTTTTTTTTTGCAGAACTATTCGAAGTAGCTCCTCGTCCCGTTGCCATGTCCATGGGTAGTTTAGCTTCTTGGTCATGTAATTTTATTATAGGTATGGCTTTTCCTCTTCTATCCAATGCCTGGGGGGCCTTTGTCTTTTTGCCATTTTCGGTAACCTGCACTTTGCTCTTTGTCCTTACAAAATTGTATTTACCCGAAACCCGTGGCAAAGATCCTTCAGAGATAGCTCCTTTGGTAGCCAAAGGTTTTCATTCTAAAGTCGTACAATAAGTAGACATAAAGTTTATAAAATTCAAATTTAATAATAATCAAGTCTTGTGTTCAAATCGAAATTAAAAAAAAACTCAATGCAATCAAATGTGATAAAAAAAAACACGTAACAACATTGTAAGTCACACATAAATAAACATACATACGCACATTCTTAACTATTTGAACTAAACGCACATGAACTGCTTTAATTAAAATAAACTATTAAAAAAAAAATCAAAGTTTGTTTCTTAGATATGTAGTTTGTAAGTTATTATTAAGTTTTTTTTAATAGAAGTTTTAGTTCATTAAATAATTATATATTTTTTTTTTATTTCAACAGTTTAATTAGTTTGTACACACAGAATTTGAAATTAAAAATACATTTTTTATAAATTTAAAATATACGTTTTTGATTTAAAGTGTTGAAAATGTTTTGTTTAAGTTTAAAAACTAGACCCAGGGAGAAAAAAATAAAGAAACAGCAAATTAACAAGCGATAACTTGCAACAAAAAAAAAAAAAAAAAAAAA